>JAVKLF010000152.1:7020702-7032323 GCA_034783495.1 Millerichthys robustus | reverse complement strand
GTGATGTCAGTGGCAGCATTTCAACTAGTAGATTATGGCAAGATTAGATGAGGAAGGACAGGCAGGAAAGGGAGAAGAGTTCTTCAGTTCAGATTCAAGTTATCCTGCATTTATATTTCTATCTCAAATATTGATTTTTTTTTTTAGGTCTATATGTCAGAGCTGCGAGGCGATAAAATGCTAAAATGTTTTTGCTCATGTCTCTGTGTTTTTTTAACAAAACATCTCATGAATAATTCGGCATATTTTCTAGGAACTCTCAAAGTAATCATTAGAAGTAATAAACTTTTAAAGTCAGCCCCATTCAAGATGGCCACCACAGCTAAGTGACCTTAGCATATATACAGTTGGTTGTACTTCAGTCAGTATGGTACAGAGTGATTCAATACAAGACAAAATAAACATCTAGGACTGCTCTGGGGACAGAGGGTCACGGTTAGACTTTGATTAACCAGTGAGAACACATTGTGCATTCTTCCAGACAAGCCTGGTGAAGATGCTGACATAAATACGTAGATATACTGTATAACTCTTTGACATGTGGTTTCAAACTAAACATATTTGTTTTGCACTGATCAAACCTACCTTCATTTGACTCAAACAGACAAAAAGAAATGGCTATTTACATTTTCTACCGATGCTCAAGATTTAAATATAGTTTATTACATTTTTGGTATGTGAGCTTTACCAACAGCAGTCCATCTTGAGATGATTGGTTTGGTTCTGTAAGGACACTGAGCCTGTTTTCCAGCACTGATCTGACCCTGGATGTGAGGAGGTCATCTGTTTCTGACCTCCGCTCGTTGTTTTTCTGTGTGAGCCGAGGCCCAAGAAGTCGCGGTCTCGTCTGTGGTTTGTAGTCAGACGGAGAGAGGTGGCTCTTTGTTTGCCTGCCCATGAAAAGCTCGTCTGTCTTCCACTTCTGATCTGCTCAGGCTTGAGGCCAAGCCAGTGACAGAAGGAGCCTTCGCTGAGCGCCGGGTCTTCTGCCGGTGAGGTGTGGAGAGAGTCGGCCGAGGGGAGGGAGGGGGGCCGATGTCTAATGGGAGGGAAGGGAAGGGGTGGAACATGTTTTCCAGCTGTTTGCAAGTTAGGAAAATAAGTTGAATGGAAACAGAAACACAGATTGTTTTTGAGAAGTAGTTGGTGGTGGCCGACAGAAGCAAATACCTAAAGGCGTAACGGTATTATTTTAATTGTAGCATGTTGTTAGAAAGAGCATTTATCTTGAGCGTTAAAACCATAAAAATACTTTTTAAACAAAAAATAATAAAATCCATAAAAATGGTTGTCTATTGTTGTTAGATTAAGGAACTTTGCCTCATTTAGTTTTTCTGATGAGAGAATTTTTTTCATTAGCAGAGACATTAGTAAAACATCCTGGTGGCACTGGAGATGATGCACTGCCATCTTGTGGTTAGCAGCTTTAAGTGCTTTGAATAAAAAAAAAAAGTCCCCCCACTACTATTTTTGCTCTCCCTTCCTGTTTCTGGACTTGTTTAAAGTGGGCCGAAGTCTGGCGTCCCTGCAGAGCAGGGCAGTTTGGGACCAAAGTTTGACGAGTCTTGTCGTTCCCACGTGTGCAGAAACGCACATCTGAGCTGAGCGAGAACGAGGGCACAGATTGCACCTCCGTGGTGACAAAGCAGTGAATCAGTCCTGGGAAGTCCAGGCGCTCAGAACCTGCTGTTTCTGACCTTCAGCACAGTCCGGCGTATGTCTGTGTAGCATCAGACAAATCCGCGAGGACAACAGGTGAAACACTCATGAGGTGGTTCTTTTTGCACGACTATTATTGACGGATTTCAAAAAACAGAAAGAAAATAGACTGTTTTAAACCCTTTAAGCATAAAACAAACACTTTACTACTTAGTCATCATCAGAGTTCAGGCTGGTCAGTTCTCATATTCTTGACTCAAAGGTTAATTGTTCCAACTGTGAGATCACGAGTCACTCTGGTTTATAAGATTCGTTAAGGCTCATTTTTCCTCTGTTGTGATATGAGTCTGGTCTGGTTGTTTTCTTGCCTAATTAAGGTTAAAAACAATATGAAGAAGAGCAAAACATGTGCATCCAAAGGGCCGTATATATCCTGATGTGTGCACGGCGATCCTAGACCAGGAGCACACATCACGGCGGCCCCTCTGCTCCAAGTGTTCGGACACGCAGCAGATGTAGAACAGAGCAGAGCGCCTGTAAAAGCTCTTCTCCAACAACCTCATTGTCTTTTTTTTTCCCCGCACACTCTTCCCGACACGTTCGCTGAACACTTCCAGCACCAGCGCGCGTTGGCAGGAAACATGTCATCTTCGGTGTGAATTGTTCTCGACCTTTTACAGGAGCTCCTCGCTAATGAACAGTCCTGGTGCTCCAGTAAGAAGAGCTTGTGTCAGAGGAGGAGAACCGGTTAAAGGTGTGAAGCGAGGTGAGCCGGAGGGGCCGCGGCAAGAGCATGCTGTCGTTTAAAAAAAATATATATAGAAAAAAGAAAAAGGTTCAGTTTGAATTGGATGTGATTTGACCCAGTGGAGTGTGTCTTGACAAATTATACAGGACTTCAGAATCCTTGTCAGACCTGCACTTCACAAGCTCGTTAAGGAAAAAGACAAAAGGTGTGTCAAAATTCATCTTTATCAGCTCTGAAATGTTCGGCTGCTTCCGGTGAAACCTGTCCTCTCCTGGGAGCCGGGAGGCGTCAGCCTCGGGTTTCTGTCTCCACACATTAGGCACGTGCATGTCCGGTTCTGCTCTTCTTCCTGCATCCGCTCCTGTCTGACTACAGTCTTGTTTTGAGTCGTGTGACCTGGTGAGAGCATCAGCTCCATCTGTATTAAAACAAAGAGCAGCGCTGAGCCAAAAGATGCTAAGAAGTATTTGACAGTGGACAAGTTTTGATGTGTTTTACAGCCAGACATTTCCCTCAGAATTGCATGAAAGGCCCTCTGCTGTTGCTTTAATGCGGCTTTATATTTCACCCTTCTTCTCTGGTTTTGGTACCACTCGGTTTGATGATGCAACATCTATGCAAGCCATGACTATCTTAGTTAGAGAAGGTAGAACAGCTCAGAACCTGGGTATTAAAATATGAATAACTTTTTTTTCTCTCTTTTGTGTCTTTTTGATTTTTTTTATTTATTTTTTTGTTGCCTGATGTTGAAGAGAAGGGAAGTATCTGTCTGTTATCATTTGTGTGCACCATGATCAGAATATCTTTTAACAAAACTTTCAACGTTATCACTGGGTTGACATCTTTACAAAGCCATATTTTCAAACACAAAAGTGGGTATGCAGCTGTCAAATATACAGATGTAGAACTAAAATTTTGTGTGATAGTAGCTGAGACTGATTCCTGACTCGTACTCCGAGCGCTAACTGATCAAAAGAAAAGAAGCTGTCTAATAATTATGCACACCTTGACGCAGGGTGTTGACCTCCTTAGGCCACACCCTCTCTTGTTACACAGATTGTGCTATATTTAAACTCAATAAACATTCAAGTTTACCCAGCTTGGAGGTATAAAATATGCCTAAAACGGCAGATACGGACAAAATACTCACTTGCCTAATAATTGTACACGCGGTGTATCTGCGTGTCGTCGCTGAGACTGAAAAGCTTGTGTGTTTTGGTAGAAAAGTGCAGTGATTCCAGCAGAGAGAAGGATGGAAGGGGAGTGAACGTGTGAGGAGAGGAGAAAAGGAGAGGAGAGAGGAGGGACGGAAAGAAAGGAAAATATGGGGAGGGAGGCATGATAATGAGCCCTACCTCTGACACATCCTCTTGTTTCCATGGAGACCAAGGGGCCAATGAAATGGCTCTGCTGAGGACCGTACTACTGAGCAGATAAGAGGGAGGAGAGAGGCGGATGCTGCTGCGTGTGTTTGTGAGGCAGTAAAAATCCCAGTAAACCACCCTCCACTCCCCCCCACCCCCGCAGCTCGTCTTTTTATTTATGTGTTGATGTGTAACCGTTGCCCCAAACTCTTACCTGTGCAGAATTAAAAATCATCCTTTGGTCCTGTTTGAACAAAACCTTTCTGTGAGACATCTCCTTTTAGTTCCCCACTCCTCCTTCTCTATTACCAGTCCCCCACCCCCCACCCATTATCCTCCTCCCTACCAGATGCCAGCCTCTTGCATGCTCCACGTTACATCACACACACACACACACTGCTCTGTGACAGCCCATGTTTGTGACAGGGGAGGGAGAGAGTGAGTGTGAGCAAGCCCGTGTGCGTACCCACCATTGCGTCCAGTTACCCAGAGAGCAGCATGGACAAGCCAAGCGTGTGGCGTGCCGTGGTGAGCAGCACGGACCCCCGGCGAACACGAGAGCCCGGGTCCCACCCGAGCAGACCGGGCTCCGCCATGGGTTACCGGCTCTACGACATGTGAGTAAACATGGAGTGACTGGTGGGGCGGGCAGGCGGGCGTCTCGACGCCTGCCCTGGGTGACTCCGACGCAGTGCCCCATTCCCACAGAGATGGGGGGCGGGGGGTCGCCCAACGGCTTTTCAGACCTTGCCGTGTCCTCTGTTTGTTCCATTCCCGTGTTTTTTGTAAACAACGTCTGTCTCCTGGGGAGGGGCCGGGAGCTGCAGCATCCTCCCATTTCACCAGGCTGAAATGATGATAGCGTAAAGCCATAACACCTCTGGGGTTTGTTTTGTGTGCGCAAACCCACCGTTAGGACTGTGATGACAACAGAGTCATGTGAGCGGTGCATTCAGAGCCCCGGCTGGCTGGCTGGGAGAAAATGACTCATTTCTGGATGATGCTGTGACAGCTCGTACTGGCCACATGAGCCTCTGCTGTATTTTTGTGGGTGGGATTGTGCTCCCGTGCGTGATTTGGTACAATGTGTGCGTGGCTTTGCTGTTATGTCTTCTTGTTTGTGTGTAAAATGCGGCTGGGGTTTAGGCTGTTTGGTCTTTGTTTTGTCAACCCTGCAAGGTTGTCACACTTTGATTTTATTATGCCGATTGTCTCCACTCTCTAACTGACGGCTGAATAAGCTTGTTTCTGCCTCATCTGTCTGCAGTGGTACGCTGCAACATCCTTGCATATAGTATTTTTTTACACATGTGTAAAGTTGGACTGACTTTAAAAGAACTGTAACTGTAAAAAGATCATTTTACAGCTTGTATCATTTTTAAAGGGTGCTCATCTTAAGAGCGGTGAAGCAGAATTACATGTTTTTTGTTCATTTTTATGCCCTGCAGCTTTTTTTCGGGTGGGGGGGTGGTCGCTGAGTTTTGGTAGGGGACAACATGGATGAGATTTGCAAAGAGAAACCGTGACATACACATGACGGTAAAAACCCTGTCGTGTTTGAAGCTCGAAAGCTCAGGCACACATTACGGTAGAAACATTGTTCGAAGTTTAAACAGAGGACAGAAAGTTGGACTTTATACAACTGAAGTGTCATTTTTAAATCTGTTACAGTTTTTACATAATCATAGTTTAAGTTGTAGGAGTTTGGGAAATATTTACATTGAATTATTTGATATTTTACTTATTTAATTTTGCACATGTACTCTTCACACTCCCACAGCCTTTTTAGTACATATACTAATTATACAACAAAACGTTGGCATTTTTCTTTTTTCCCCCTGTGTGTGTCTCACTGCTGGGATTTGACTTTTCTCTCAAACCCCTTCAGAGTGCAGAGAGCACCCCGTGCTCTTGACTTCAGATACATTTTAGCCCAAATGGTTCTGTTCAAAAAAAGGAAGTAAAGGGTCATTTTTTTAACTTGTCGTATCTCCTCCATAAAACCCTGTAGACACATACGTAAAAAGGTGTGTGTGTGTGTGTGTGTGTGTGTGTGTGTGTGTGCGTGTGTGCGTGCGTGTGCGCGTGCGAGAGACCCTCAGTCCTCTACTGCTCACGGTTCAAGAGTGTTTAGGATACAACTTAGAGCTTTCACACGACTGATTGTTAGACTCTTACTTCTTAGTCTGTTTTTGTTTGCCTTTTAAGTTTTCAGTCAGGGAGTGAGGGACACTAATGTGTGGCTGCCATGGTGACTGTATTGAGCCACTGGCACCCCCTACCCACACACACACACATATCTTATGCAGTTTATACATTGAAATGTAGGGAGTTTTTTCCCCTTAGCTTAGCGTTTACAAAACTGCTGTTAGACTTTTGTGTTCAGTAGCTGCATGAAAATGTTCTCAGAAATGTTCCAGTTTTGTTTTTGCAGTTGCGCATTTAGTGGTCGGACGTCTCGTCCCATCTGTGGTTTTGTGGCAGACTTTCCTTCCCTCGCTGCTTTTGTTAAAGAGAGCCGAGTCACGTGACTCAGCCAAGAAAACAGATTTCACAACGAGCAAATCGAAGATGACACCCTGAAACGTCAGCTGCTGCGGGGACAGGAGAGATGTGTGGCAGATTGAGACCTGTGTGGATTTTCTGTCGTTCAAACAGACTCGGAGTTTTTGTCTCACCGATCCGATCTTAACAAGGAGCTGCAGTTTGATGAGTCCATTAAGTGGTTTTGATTTTCCTTCAGCTCTGCAGGGCCAGGACAGGAGCCGGGCATTGGGTTTTGTTTAAAGCTTCTAGAGCTGTAAAGGATCTTACATCTCGCTGCTGTGACCTTTAGAGAGAGAAGCTGTCCTCGTATGCTTCTACGTGTACAGCTTCAAACTGCGTCTTCTGTGTAGTACCACTAAATATATGAATGGTTGCCTCTGAAGAAGAGCTAACGACAAAGGCCAGAGTGAGACTGAGGAAGATGACTCGCTGTGCAGACTTCTGAAGAGGGAATACGACTTTTTATCAACCCTGCAGAAACCCCAGAAAAAGTTTTTCATTTCTGTTTCTGCGTTTCTCAAAATAGGAAAATGATCAAATGATAAAATATGCAGACATTTTACCATCACCACAAACTGCAGGATAGTTAAGTCTTAAATTTAAACCTCTGGATATATTTAGAAGCCTGGTTCTAAATATATCCAGATGTTAAGTTTTAAAATAAATTTAGTTAGATCGTAAATGTTCGTTTGTGCATTTGTTTCTTCTTCCGTCCTTTTTTCCTAAAGCCTTCCCAGCATACATTTGTTCTGCGTGATGTAGTTCTGAGGATTTCTGGTCGAATCAAAGCTAAAAGGCCCATCATGCAGCAGTTCTGTCACAGGGAATTTATTGACGTCCAGCTTCCCCTGCAGAAGAATCCAGTCGGCTCGCTCCTGAAACTGGTTTGTCGGGGTTTTTTGAGCAGCTTAGATGGCGTTTCACTCGCATTCAAAACTGCATCCATTGCTTTGAAGGAGATTTTATAATGAGGGCTAAAAATAGAATTAGATTGGCATCTTAAACAAAGCAGAAACCCTTATTTTCATATTCTAAATGAAAAGTCACTGTTAGATCTCCAGCTCATAAACTGGTCTAGTAAAAAAAGGTCATTACTTAGTAGTTATGAGCTAAATTTATGCACAGAATTTGAAAATAGATTTTTAATAATGAGCTCAGTTTTGTCATCTGTCATTCAGGAGTGTTAAAGGCTTCCTACAAGCAGCTGATTCAGTCACATTTTTAAGTAGCTTTTCAAACATCAGTGGTCCTCATACCCTTCACTTTGATAATGTCACGTTCTCTCAGAGGGCATTTGTGACTGAAACTGTTGTCGCCAGAGTGCCCTTTTCCTCCGATCCCGGCTGAGACGTTTTCAATCGCATCGCTCCTGTTTAGGTGACGCCAGCAGTGGTGAAAAGGAGACTGCGTCATCGGAGCGCTGACGCCACATTCCTTCACTGCGAGCCTCTGACAGCAGAGCGTGCTCATCCCGAGCGAGAGCACGAACCGCTCTGCAGACGGCGACCGCAGCATGCACGGTCCGATTGCATAAGCCAGCAGCAGACACAGGTGCCAGAAACACGGACTGGCGTTCAGCGGACTGCCGGCTCACATGGAATCAGGGGCGTGACTCTCCAGATACAAGCTCTTAGGATGATGAGCTTAATATCAGCCGTGACTTTTCGTGCTAGTAAACGACCGGCACCATGCTGCAGAATGAGCTTTATCATATTTATTAGAGCATCACAATCTTTTTTATTGAGCTAAGGACTCTATAAAACACTGCTTGATTGATTTTCTGTTTCTGACATTAGCAGGACCTTCACGCCTTCCTTTTGTCCTCCTCCATCAATAATCGTTCAGAGCAAACAAAAAATAAATAAATAAATATAACAATGTTGGAAAAAAGATGGATGGTTTCACTTCCCTGATGTGTTTTGATTCAGCAGGTGATAAATGAGTCCCTTCATTGTTTTTTTTGTTTTTTTGGTTTGTTTGTTTTTTTGCTTAGACAACACTTTGGCTTTTGCCAAAATAGCGCAAACTTTCCTCCAGCTCGGGGCAACTCGAAGGCAGCTGGACATCTGAGGTCTGGCGCTGGGATTTCAGTGTCTCTGTTTGCAGCCGAAGCTGAGTCAGTCATGTGTAAGGATGGTCCAACCAGCAGGGAACATCTCGCTGACTTCAGCTTTTCCCCTAAGGGAAGAAGCTCTTGCTGATGGGTTTGTGGTTAAAAAAAAAATAAAGGTCTATAATGAACCCCTGCTTTTGGCAACAGCGGTGTAAGAAGCGGCGAGAAGAGTGGGGCGCAGGGGAAGTGAATGCATCTCCAGAACATTTTGTTCCTCTGGCAGGAATAAAGATAGATGTGAGGATATGTTTTATCAGCTGCAAAGTTACGTAATGAGAATCACAACGAGCTGTCAGCGATCATGTTATTTTGCAGTTTCAATCTTAAATCACGCTTACTTTTTCCTGAACTGTTTTGTAACGGAGTGAAACGTATGATGCATTTTGAATGACTCACCTATTTTTTCACCACGTGTTGTTTCCTGGCACATAGAAAACATAATTTTCCTTCTTTCATATGTTAATGCAGGCTAGGTTATAAACAGGGGGGGCAATTTTTAAAGATCAAATAATTTTTTTAAATTAAAAAAATTCGATCTGCCCTTTTAGTTTTTCTACAGACCGATAACGTTTTACACATCCAGCCTGTTGTTGCCGCTTGAGGGCCCTGCGTGTAGCAAGGTCCATCAGGACTTTATCGCTTTATCTCTGTCTGTTAGCAGAATATCTTTTAAGCCACTCAACAGATTTTAATTGACTAACTCTTGGAAAGTAATCATTTGACTTGCATTTACTAGTGCTGGGCAGTGTGACCCAAATTTAATATTCTGGTATTTTTAACACTTAAAACAGTATGACAGTATTTTTCTTTTCATGCACAACTGTGTGTGTGTATGTGTGCTAACCACATGTTTCACTTTTTTGTTCTTCATAGTGCGTAACGGGACCATGCAGCAACAACTTTAACTCCACAGAGTTTGCTTCATTTGATTAACACCCGACCTATTAAAGCCGAAGTGCTTCCACCCAACAGAAACCCTCGCCTTTATCGTCACTAGTTCTTCCTGGGCGTCGCCCTCAACTGTTCCATTTGCCACAGCTTCTCTTTCCATAGTTCCTGTGTCCATCTCTACCACGCTCTCCGTCTCCAACCACAACGCTAGCTTGCCTTGCACTACTCCCTTTTCTGCATGTGTTTCAGCGGAGCAGCAAGGAAAAAGGTCCCCCGTGTAACAGTTGTGTGGCGTTGCTCAGGCCATTTAAACTGGTATGTTGGAATATGGAAAGTTGATCTCATAACATCTACCATGATTAATTTGCAGATGGTCGCCACATCAGCAACTATACAGTCAAATATACAAGTGTAGAAATTATTGTGGTGGTAGCTGAGAGTCCTCAACACATTCACTCTGAGATCTGCATGAGATTAATGATATTCTCATTTACAGGGTTTGACAGAATTTGCTCTAACTCTGTCCTTTCTCGACATAAGGTGATCTCAGTCTAATATTCTGGAGGAAAAGGCATGGGGCGATATGCATTCCTTCCAGGAATGCTTGTTTTCTTGCCATTTTCCCCTCTTTGTGTTCTTTCCTTCTGTCTCGTTCTTCTAACTTTGTTCGCCTCGGCATGCTTTCAGGCTGACACCTGCACGGTGTGTTTTTGGAGGTTCCACCTAAGATTTGCCCGTAGAACAATATTATCTCCACTCTGTAGTGAAGTCTGCCGTGGTAGAGGGATACCGTTCAGCCTCTGCAGTATGTTTCTGATGTGGTTTGAATAAGAGATGATTGCGTTATGTGATGCTCTGTGCGCTGATGTAGTCTGAGGAAATCAGGCGGATCAAACAAACACCAGCTCCGCCACCAGGGGGTGAACTTTTCCAACACATTCTTTCAGACTCTGTAGTTCAATACACACATGACAATGAGCCCAGACTCTAATGTTGCAGCTAAAAAGGATTTTTATTGCACAGTGTTAGCGTTTCTCCTTGCATGGTTCTAGGTTAATTTGACAAGGAGACTGTGAAGTAGAATCAGGGTTGGGGTTTGTCCGCTTGCTTTCCTTCCTGCTCTGTGGCTGCCTCGTCCTCTGCAGCAGCTCATTTTAGATTGATGTGTTTATTGACTCCGTCCTGCTCAGAGCAGGCCATCATGAGATCCTCGGGGCAGATAATCACTGCCCGACTCCGTCGATGTGTAATATCAGCTTTTATTACTGTAGAGCAGCATAATGCAGCACAGTCGGAGAGGCTAAAAACTCGTCGCAAGCCTTCGTTTTCAAAAGAAGCCATTTGTTCAGATTGATTACTGACCAGGCTTTGATAGCCTTTTGATGTTTGAAGCAGGGAGGATTGGTATTGATCCATTCGTAGTGCAGAGGGGGTTTTAGTCGAAAGAACAAAAGATTAAACATCTGTCAGTGTTTTAGATTTTCTCGATATTTTTCTTACAAATTGGCTTCCAGACCGATTCTTTTCAGAGCTTCATGGGACAGGTATGATTAATAACTTTCAATATGGTCTCTTCTGGCACCGTTTCCCATTACAGATACTGGCCGTCACATCTGAAATAATGGCAAAAGACAGAGTCTAATTACTGGACGGTCAAGGCACCGACCTGTACCCGCTGAGCTGCATTGACTCTCATCGATCAGGCATCATTGCTGCATTTTATTCCTCTTCCTTCACTGATTAATGTTGCCTACCTTTTTTCCTTTACTAATGTAAATTAGAAGTGTACCTCAGAAGATGTTACTGGAGGTTGTTTTTTTTAAAGCAGCACCAAAATGTAAAAAGAATATTATGCCAATGCTTCATTTCTTGAACAACTTGCTATTAAATTATTTTTGTATAGCAAGACACAGTGAGACATTTTTCTTATTCCTATCATCAGGAAACATTTTATTAAACAGAAAGTGTACCTGTTATCCCGATAAAACACAATGAAACACCGTTTCTGTGACACGACTCTGAAGATAGCCTTGAAACTTTACGGAGCCCCCGAGGGAATGTCGGGGGATTTTTTTTTTGTGCAATAACCTCGCAAAAGTTGTTCATTACTGTTGTTCCTGCCGGTTTATTAATAAATTCACATGCGTGTCATTATACATGAATTACTACTTTATTCAGCTTTGGCATAAGTATATCACGGCCACGCAAAGAGCAAATGTGTCATAACTGAGAAATTTCAGTCTGGGTTTAAAGCTGCTCATAGCACTGAAACAGCTTTGCTTCGAGTGTATAATGATCT
>JAVKLF010000152.1:6985004-6998759 GCA_034783495.1 Millerichthys robustus | reverse complement strand
TTTTCCCATTTCATGTTTACAACATACGTAGAAAACAACATTCACATGCAGCAGCCTCTGGTTTGTTTGTCTGCCTGTCTCCTGCACGGTTCTGGGCGTTCAGGAGGTGTTTCTTCCCAATCCTACCCAGCTACAAGCTCCACTGTGCTTTCACACCCCCTCTTCCCCGCACCCAGCCCCTCCTTCTCTACTGCTCAGGCCCAGCCAGAAACTCAGTCCCCACTTTTAAACTCGTACCAGCCCGGCGCGCAGCAGAGGACAGGCAGCAAGACAAAAAGAGAGAGCTCAGTTTGTCCATCAGAGATTACAGCTCGGCTCGGACCGAACACCACAGGAAGCTGCGTTCAGAAGGACAGGGAATGGGGAACCTCGGCGAAAAGCAGAGACGCCGCAGCAGATGGCTGTTTTGAGGCGTATCTCTCCTTTTAGGCAGTGTGACGACTGGCGAGGAGGCCCTCTAATGTTTGGATTGCACTGTGTTGTGAGTGCCGGCCAGCATGTGGTGTTTGCAGTGTAATTCAGAGAAGACCCAGTCGCTGCTGGAGCTGGAGCTGAAGGGCTGGTAAGACTGATGGGAGGCGGTAAAATGTTGTTGTTTTGTTTTTTTCTTTTAAAGAGGCTTATCTCCCCTGAACGAGGTTACACCTGGCTGTTGAGTCCTGGTTGTGTTCAGTAAACAAGAGGAAGAACGTCTGTGGTGATGAGGAGGGGAAACGCTAAAACTTTAGGACCGCAAACTCCCAAAGACTGGTTTGCCACTCCAGTTTGGACTCCGTCATGATGGGAAACAGATCCCGTCCTCTGAGTCACTGTGTGTTTATTCTTACTGTACAGAATCCACCGGTGAGCCGGGTTACAACGCATTCCTGAGGTTTACCGTGGCCCCTGTCGTGATGATGTGCTGTTGGATAGCGGGAGCGGTTTAAGAACAGGTGCTGAGCGTTGTGTTGAGGATAACTTGTTGGCCGTGTGTTTGAATCCTGACAGGAGGGAGGAGAGATCAGGCAGAACGAGGCCTGGCTGTTACCAGGGGACCAGTATTGATTTCTGATTACTTTCTAAGTGTGCAGATGGCATCTACAAAGGACCAGCTCCAGTCTTTTATGTTGCAGTGAAGTATGTTTTAATTTGCTGCAGCTGCGCTTCACTAATAAGGCTTTTATTTCAAATCACTCTGCAAATCTTGCAGCTCTGCGGTTTAATGAAGGCTGCTGAAAGTCATGCTTGTAATTGGGATTTATGTCATGTAAAGGAATGCAAGCTTTATTACAGTGTTTGTCTTTTCGCAAATTTTATAATAGCCTTTTTATGGCAATTGTATGCCAAACATATAATCATAAAATAGAAAAAGGCCATCTTTTGAAAGGGCGAAGAGCAGCATAATTAGTCTTGTAATGAACCCATTTTTATTGCTTTTTTAGGGTTTTTAGGGTTTAACTAAACTGCTCACAGTTACTGAAAGCCAGCAGCTCAGGGGCTGGACATCACACGTTCAAATCTAGTTTTATTTTAAATGAACTTATTGGCAGGAGGACTGAGTTGTATATCCCTGTCATAAATCATCTGTATAACAGGATCACCTCTAAGATGGAAATATTTGTCATTTCAGACTTTTTAAAAAAGTTTTTCTCAGATTTTTTGTTTCCCTGATTTAGAATCTAGTTTAGTTTGAATAAATGAACTGATCTGGGCTGGACTGAGCACACCTGTGGGCCGGATGTGGCCCTCCGGCCACCAGTTGAATAGCCCTCCATTATAGGGACCAAAGTGTGGTCTTATTCCAATGGAGCGTCATATTTGGTTTAGGGTCAGGTATGTTCTGGTAATGGTTAGGTTTAGGATTCTGCAAAACGTGGTAATAAATAGTTGTCAAAAAGGTCCATACATTGTTCTAAACGTAACGATTGGATAAAAGTTTCACTGACGAGCAGCAACACGATGAGCTTCAGTTCTTGGTCAGACTCCACGCCTCACATGCAACTTTTTAAAATACTTCATATAAAAATAGCCAAAACTGAAGTGAGGCCTTCTTCCAAGCAGTAGTCCACAAACATGTGTGTTTCCTCCTCTCCACGGTCCTCCAACAGGCCGTCCTCCACCTAGAGACGTTTAGCTGCTGGATTCAGCTGCCAGAAGGCCGTTTGTGATTTATAGGTACTCCCCTCTCAAACTGAAGTACACGACTGACAGTACTTATCAACCCAGAGTTGTAACGAGACTCCCTTTGACTATTTTTTGTCTGCCGGACGCTCTCGGGAACGGAGCTGTCAGCTGGCCGGCCCCGCGCAGCTTTCCAGGATGCAGCTGTGTCAAACTGTAAACCCAATTCTTTTTATAGCCGTTAGAAAATAAGTTATTAGTGCTTAACTTTCAGCTACACCTGAGTGTTTGTTGGCAGGTCCACGTTTTAATGCTGGATTATGATTCGGACGTCTGTGTGCCGTGAGAGATCTGGTGTGTGCATGTGTTTCTATGAGCTCACTTTAAAAAGACAGAAAACATCTGCTGATGTGCTCGGAGCAAATGGCGGAGCGTGTGGGGCGAGCGGCATGAGACGGAGGTGCAGTTTGATTTTTATTGGAGGGGTCACTTTACTGCCCGTCTTTATACACACACGGAAAAAGCAGCTCTTACGTGCTGGAAGGTTAACACAGGGGGAATGCAATTATAAATTTACTCCAAGTGTTGTGCATTAGTGTTAAAGTTCACGTTATTTTAAATTTACTTTATACTTTGAAATTTATCATATAAACACTAATCAAACTTTGTTTAAATATGTTGGTACCGAAGACCAGTTGTGAACATATAAATTTATACTATCTCTGTCTTATTTTATTTTTCTACCATTTTTCTAAAGCATTGTTAGGTCGACTTTCACTTTTTCCATCTTTGATCCTTCAGAAAGGAAGTGCTTACATTTGTTTCAGCTCTAAAAGCCTGTAAAAAAAATTAAAAAGGGATATGCAGAACGTGCATTTTCTTTTCCAGCAGTTCTGGTCCGTGGATGTCTTTGTGTCTTTTGTTCCACCAGTTCCACGCTGCAGAGCGCTCAGTCTGCACTTCATTAGCTCTCCTCTGTTCCCAGAACCGCCGTAGATGTGACTCCTCTTTTCCGGGACGTCAGAATGTTTCTCCCTCAGGTCCGACTGATGGAACGGGTTGAGGCCCGGGCAGGGGTCCTGTTTGCTCAGGACGCTCCACCTCCCCCACTCCCCCCTGCAAATCCCTGAATCTGAAAATGACTGCCAGCCGTGCTGAGGTGCTCCATGGGGTCTACACGAGGAGTAGCTGGATGTGGAGGCAGACCGAAGAGGGACGGTCGCTGCTGAGGCTGAAGGATCCGATTTCAAGGGCTGTGTAGTCCTAATCAGAAGGTGGTCTCAGGAAAACAGTATATATCTGCATCCTCCCTCAAATCTCTGTGAGGCTTTGCTTAAGCTTTCCCTTTTTCTTCCTGTCCAAAATGCACTGCTGCTTAAAATATTAATGTTAAAAAATTGTCTCCTCCCCTGTTTTCTCCATCGACCATTCAGATGAATTTTCAGAGACCTCAGAGCAGAATCCACAGCCGCTGTCTTCCTTTCACGTGGCGGCCGTCGCACACAGTCCCGATGTTTAGAAATTCATGTTACTCTTAGTCTGTTGTGGTGTTAGAGAAGTTAAACGTTTGAAGCGTAAAAATTTTACAACCTAACCCTGAATGTCATTAAACAGACAGCTGCGAGCACGAGTTAGCATTTACAAATTTATTAAAGATATTTTTGAACATAAATGTGACTAATAGAAGGTTTTGTGGTGGTGCTAGATAGAAACCTAAAGCGTCATTTCGTGCTTAGTGTTCATTTAGAATCCACGGAGTGAGGGTAAAACTGATCATGTTAGTGTTTAACTAAAATAAATGAATTATTATGAACGCTGTACTGAAAACCTCCATTCTGAGCCTCGTGTGGGTCCCTAATTAAACTTCTTTTGAAGAAATTTCTCAGAGCAAAAATGACTCCCAGCTGTATTCTGGCTCCACGGCAGCAGGTAAGGTGTGACTCTGAGCTCCACGGATAGCAGCTCCGCGGTTTGTGTGACAGATGGTTTATCCCAGTAGTGATTATACAATCAGGTAGGATTTTCAGTGAGTTGTGTTGGTACTGGTGGTGTTCAAGCAGAATAATTCTTCTGAGGGTCATTCTTACCTTCCCTGGCACAATGCCTGCTCTGTAATTCAGTACGTTGTTTTCATTTGTTATAGAAGACATTTGAAGCGGGAGTCGAGCATCTTTCATGACTTTTATCCTCTGATGTTCTCGTTTGTCCTCGTGGTTTTGGCACAACTGACAGCTAAAATGGAGACACATCTTTGGTAGAAACAGACAGCTGTTCTTCCACAGTACAAAGTTGTGCTGAAAGCTGACTGAAAATGTCACATTTTATAGTAAAACCTAATCCTAACGATAGATAGATGGCCGTCTGGATTAATTATCCTAAACCTACGATGATAAGTTGTCCTACAATTACAGCAGCATATTTTTGTGTTTTTTTGTTCCTGTTTTAGGTTTTTGTTAGTTTTTCGCTCTCCTTTTGTTTAGCTTGAAACCAAATTGTGCTCCCAAGAATGCTGTGGTGTTCCGCTCTGCAAGCAAATCCATGATGTTGGTGTCAATACATGACTATTTAGATTCAGTTGGCTCGTGACTTGAAGTCAAGGGCCTTGAGCTAAGTTTTTTTTTCTAGGCTATAGCAGAGGTCAAGATGTATTCTTAAAGAAACGTACAGTATATAATCAGCTGCGTTGCGTGTCAAAGTTTTAGGCAAAGATTTTCTGCAATATTTTAGGGGTGTTGGGGATAATTCTCAGCTACTACCACATAAAAATGCATCTCATTACCTACAGACCTGACTGAGCTGTAGCTATTTCTGTGTTTGCTACGTTTGGTTAGCTGTGGTGGCCATCTTGGATTGGTGTGTGTGTAAAAATGAATTAATTGTAGGTGTACATCCAGTGGTTACTTTCTGACAGTTTCATTAAAATCCATCCAGTGGTTTATGAGATATTTTGCTAACAGACAGGCAAACACACACTCACACAGATATTTACAGAAATGTCCACAATTTGTGGCTGGAGATGACTATTATAGCTTTACGGAACAATTTTAGTATAGGTGAATGGAAAGTTCAGTAAATGTCACAAAGCCACTTTAATTATTGGGCCTTGACTTTTGTTTTTATTTTACACACAATCGGTGCTGGGTGGCATTTCAAATCAATAAAAAGTCTCTTAGTTTACAGAAGGGTTGTCTAATGAAAAACCAGCACACTTGTAGAGTTTTCATCTCATGCATCAGCTGTTTGAACTCACTCAGGTTCCCTTTTTTCGCTCGGGGTCGGTTGCTTTTGTCTGGCAGTGCGTTTGTGTCGGGATGATCATTTCAGTGCTGTCTAATGAAGGAAGTGGATTGTGTACACTGCCTGGGTGTGTCATGTCACAGTTCAAGTGCATTAGTGAGCTGCGTGTGCACCGACCGTACCGAGGAGGAGGAACTTTAGTTTGATGTTTTTGATTCGGTCGATCAGCACTTAGCTCAGCTCTTTCTTGGCTTTACTTCTTCTTTGTTGTTTTTTTAGGGGATCAGTGAAGTTGTATTTACTCTGCTTTTCTACTCTAAACTGGACTTTGTATCCTGAACTGGAACAGTGTGTCGTTGCTCCCTCAAACATGATGTAATTCCCCAGTGGTCTCTGATAGGCCATTTAACTTGGCATAAACTTTGGTTTCCTGGAGGAGGCGGTGTACTCTGGACTTCACTTGACTGAAAGAATGGTGGACAAGATATGGAGGAAGAGTTGGCAATTCATAGAAAATAGACGGTCTGTTTGCAATAAGCAGTCCCCCTGTAGGTCTGCAGAACAGGAGCATGTGTGAGTACCTCCTGTTTTCACCTCTGCAGAAATTATTCGGAGACAGCGGGTGATATGATTTTCAGAGTGTGTTTACGTGGCATTTTATTTGTGACATGTGGCAGTTGTACTGCTTTTTATTTGGCTTTAAATGACAATGTCTAACTCATTTACATGCTCAACGTTCTGTTTAATACTGTGATGCCATTGCTGTGTGGATAGGATAAAAGTTGTCACTTAAGAACCTGAAGATGCATCCTGCTGTGAATAAAGTAAAACCTAAATGTTTGCCAAACTGGCTTCAGCTGAGTCGTTGGACTTTGCTACTTTTACCAAAATGATCATTTTCTCTTCTGCTCTTTTCGCAGTGTGGAAGGCGATGGACGGCCCGGTGAGAGCGGCCCTTCTTTGGATGGCAGAGCCAGCTATGGCCAGGGTCCGGTGATTCACGGTTCGGCCATCAGTCCCGACCGATTCGACACCCAGCTTTATAGCCACGGGGTCCAACCCGGGCCACAGAGGCCCCGCCGGCCCAAGCTGCAGCACTCGCAATCCATCCTTCGTAAGCAGGCGGAGGAGGAAGCTATCAAGAGGTCCCGTTCGCTCTCGGAGAGTTATGAGCTCTCTGCTGACCTTCAAGATAAACAGGTTTGGTCAGATTTCTTTGTATAACGAAACACAAAATTGTAGTTTTTCTGCAAAAAGTTTAATTGCCACAAGAACAACTCAAAGAGACAACACGATGAAGTAACTACAGCTAAGAAAACCAAATACTTGATGGAAGATACAGCTAATATACGCCCTCTTTTTGCTAGGTGGAGATGCTGGAGCGTAAATATGGTGGAAGATTCAAAACTCGGCACGCAGCTCGCACCATTCAGACAGCCTTCCGACAGTATCAGATGAACAAGAACTTTGAACGTCTCCGGAGCTCCATGTCAGAGAACCGCATGTCCAGGCGCATCGTTCTCTCCAACATGAGGATGCAGCTGTCGTTCGAGGGCCCAGAGAAAGTGCACAGCTCGTATTTCGAAGGGAGGCAGGTGTCCATGACGGAGGACGGCACCCCGCTGTCTATGGTGCAGTCTGAATGTGGGGACGTCGAAGTCCACAAGCAGGCGAGCAGGACTTCTCACGCGGGGCCGCAGGGAGACCTGACGGACACCATCACGGAGCTGGAGGACGCCTTCTCCAGGCAGGTCAAGTCTCTGGCAGAATCGATTGATGATGCCTTGAATTGTCGCAGCCTTCAGGGGGATGAGGGTCCTGATCCCGAGGCCATGGCCTGCTCGAAGGTGGAAGGGGAGGTGCCTTATCAGATGAAGTCCCACCGCAGGGCAGCCGGGCGGATGCGTGACGAAGCCATGGCGTCCTATAGCGATGTTACTCTGTTCATCGACGAGGAGGACATGTCCACTTCCGCTGCTCTGTCCAGGTCTGGAGACCAGCCGTCCAGTACAGAATCAGACTTAAGGCTGCAGTCAGTAAACTCCTCCCAAGAATACTGGCCTATTGAATCTAAAGACGAGGGCCGTGACACAGACACGAGCTGCCGCAGCACTCCGTCGTTAGAGTGCCAAGAGCAACGTCTCAGAATGGACCATCTCCCTCTGCTGACCATAGAACCTCCCAGCGATAGCTCCGCAGAACTCAGCGACCGGTCTGAGCGCGGCTCCATCAAACGGCCGCCTGCTTACGAGCCCCACGGCCACATCGTGACATCCTCCCAGGCGAGCCCCAAACACATTTCCCACGGACCTCCACCGCGAGCTCCCCCCCGCGACGACGACGCGCCCCTGCGCCATCGCCACCGGCAGCTGGAGAGCCACCTGGCCATCAACGGCTCGGCAAACCGACAGAGCAAGTCTGAATCGGACTTCTCAGACGGGGACAACGACAGCATCAACAGCACGTCGAACTCAAACGACACCATAAACTGCAGCTCGGAGTCCTCATCGAGAGACAGCCTGCGAGAGCAGACACTGAGTAAGCAAACGTACCACAAAGAAACTCGCAACAGCTGGGATTCCCCCATCTTCAGCAACGACGTCATCCGCAAGAGACACTACCGCATCGGCCTCAATCTTTTTAACAAGTAGGTACCCAGCTGAGCAGCTTTACAGTAACAGATTTTTTAGGATTGTCCCCTAACTGACTTTGTTGTGTCAGCATCACATTTAAAGATTCTCTCAAAGCTGTTTGTGAGGAAGAGGAACGTAAGAACATAAAGCTATTGGTGTGCAGCATGTAACTGGTAGTTATTTTCCTTTCTTGCCGATTACTTTTTTCATATTCTTTCCAAAAAATTATTGTCTAAGCATATATTCAAATAGATTCTCTTAAATGACGTTGATTTATTGCTGATTCCAGTTTAAGAAACTTTTGTTTCAAGGCTTTGTGAATCTTCAGCTCCAGGCTGACTGATGAAGAATCAGTGAGGCTAATGCATTATTTTTGCTCTGCTGAGTTGTTGAAAAATATGCCTCAAGTAGTCTTCAGTACGATTTTTTAGAGATTCCAAGCCATTACAGATTGTTTGGTGCGTGTTGAATTTAACAGGAAGCCAGAGAAGGGCATTCAGTACCTGACCGAGAGGGGCTTCATCCCCGACACGCCGGTTGGTGTGGCCCACTTCCTGCTTCAAAGAAAGGGACTCAGCAGGCAGATGATCGGAGAGTTTCTTGGTAATCGACAGAAACAGTTCAACAGAGATGTCCTGGAGTAAGTAGGATTTGGTTAAACTGTACATTAGCACAAACGAGACCAGAAGCACCAGTTTTATACTAACTGATATCTCTTCATTTGTAACATGTGGGTCAAACAGTTCAAGTTAATACAACAAAACAGTCGTGATTAAAAATAAAAACTGCATTTATGTCTAATTTGCTCCATGTCCATCTCCTCTCTTTGCACACCAGTTGTGTGGTAGATGAAATGGAGTTCCAGAGCATGGAGCTGGATGAGGCTCTCAGGAAGTTTCAGAACCACATCCGGGTCCAGGGTGAAGCCCAGAAAGTGGAGCGGCTCATTGAAGCCTTCAGGTCAGATTACGAGCTGATATTTAACATGTCAGAGTCCAGTCATGTTCACGACCTCAGCCGTGTTGAACCGCAATGGAAAAGACTTGAAGCTTGTCTAGAGTTTAACCCTCGGGTCAGATTGACCCACAAGGCCTCAGGGTTAGGGCCGAGGCCTTCAGCAGGATGATTAATACCAGGTTTTCTTTATGTCAGTGGATTGAAGCTAACAACAATAATTGAATTTGAATTTCTAAAAAGAAAAAAGTTCAAATTAGCAAGCATGAAACAATGAAAACGGTCCTTTCTGCTGCGTCGTTTGAATAATTTGTGGTGCACAAAGAGAACCCGTTGCAGCAGTACTTCTGTTTTCTTCTGTCAGCGTTACAACAGTTTCCCCACACCGAGGAAGAGTCGTGTCTGCTCTGGGGCCTGTTTTTTTTTCTTTTCTTTTTTCAAGTTATAAACTCTCATTCCTGTCAATTCTCCAGCCAGCGCTACTGCATCTGTAACCCCACGGTGGTGCGACAGTTCAGGAACCCCGACACCATCTTCATCCTGGCCTTTGCTATCATCCTCCTCAATACTGACATGTACAGCCCCAACGTCAAACCTGAGAGGAAAATGAAACTGGAGGACTTTATCAAGAATTTAAGAGGTAAAGGGGTGGGGGGGAAGCTAAGCTGTAGCACAATATCATAAAGTGAACACATTTATTTATTTGTTGACATGTGGCGGTACGCTTCCCCTGCACACCAATGAGAAGCTTTTAGAGTAGTTTCACGTTTCTTAGTTCAAATAAAATGTGACGTAATCTGGCCCAGCAGGTGCATTTGAAGCAAACTTTTTTTTTTTATGAACTAAAAATGAGCTTAATGCGTACATCTTTCTGTAATTTAGCCAGTCAAACAGGAAGCTGAAACCCTGCCCTTCCTTTGCTTCATAAAACTTATCCAGTGACAGCAGAAAGGTTTAATCACCGACTCGTTCAGAAAGAGGATGTTCCAAAAGTCTCATCTTTAAACACAGATCATTCACTGGCAATAAATTATTCAGCTAAATTGGTGGTTCTGTTAATGGCTGCCTGCCCTGTAAACGACCCAATGCTAAAAAAACAAGAAAAAAAGGAAGTCAGTCTTATCAGAAAGATAAATTAAAGGAGAGTCGGACAATAAGTAAATGTGCAAGTTTTATCAGCATTTACTACAGTGGTACTCACATGACACAACTTAGCACAATGTTTTTATCTGCACTTATTGTTCAATTATAAGAAATAAGTTATGGTTTTTGCGTTGATTCTGTTTATTTTGTTTGTCTATTTCTCCTGTATTATAACCAATTATTAGGCATTATTTTCAAGTACTTGTAGCCACATAAAAGATCCTAAATTGTTATTTTGAAATGTAACAACTCTCAAACTGTTTTTCCTGGATAATGTATAATATATATAATATATAATGTTAGTTATTATATCTAAAAGACTGATGTTTTAACATTTAGTTAAATTAAACCTTTTATTTGCCAGACGTCTCTCAGACGAATAGAATATCTTTGTCATTATTTGTCACATATAATTCAATTACTGGTGCAACTCCTTGTGTTCAAAATAATAACAATTTAAAGTGTAAAAGCAACCAGATTTTAATTTGAAAGGAGTCTGGATGCCTCAGAAACCAGAGCAGTGTTTTCTGATTTAACCCCTTACTTTTTTAAACGGAGTAAACTTTTGTTTTAATGTACGAGACGCAGCGCCTGAGTGAGCTTCGTGTGTTTCAGGTGTGGACGATGGCGAGGACATACCCCGAGACACTCTGGTCGGGATCTACGAGAGGATTCGTAAGCGAGAGCTCAAGACCAACGAAGACCACGTGTCTCAGGTGCAGAAAGTGGAGAAGCTCATTGTGGGAAAGAAACCGGTAAGTAATCTTGACTGTTTCTCAGTTAACATCACAGAGATTCAGATACATTTTGTTTTTCTCGTTTCTTTTTTTTTATTTCAACTCGTCAGTGCTCTATATTTAGCCAGTCAGATGTAAACAGATCTAAAATTAACAAGAAAGGTAGTTTTTCCACTTTGATCTGTTCTTCTAGTCCCTAAATTGAAGTGTTTGAGGAACACAAAGTCATGTGTACCTCCAGGTTATGTGAGACCAGCAGCAGGCCTGGGTTCAGACCTTCACGCTGGTGATTTTAATGCAGCCGAAGCCCTGGAGGGAGAGTCCTCAGTGCCGCGGTCTGACTTCATGCCACCATCTTAGCTGGTTGAACATCCAGCATGGTTTTAAAAGATGTGGTGACTGCAGCACCGTCTCTCTCTCTCTCGCGCACACACACACGCGCTGTGTAGTACAGCTATCTTTATGGGGACATTGCATTGACTTCCATTCATTTCTACAGCCTACCCCTGACTCTAAACCTAACATCACAGGTACATACCCTGACCTAAACTCCATTATCACCTTAGTCCTAATTCTAACCCCTGACCCACCAACAGCATTTCCCCCCATAGGGACTAGGCTTAGGTCCCCTTAAGTAGCAGTTGTTCCCCACAAGTAGGTGTGTATGCCAAAAATTGTCCCCACATAGTAAGGAATACCCGCTCACACACAATTATCTCTGATTCATGTAAAAGCTGTTTGGTTCCGATTCTGCTTCATGCATGCAGAAGCAGTGTTTCTGCATTCCTCTGCCTCCTGTAACGTCTCTGCCATGAAGGTTAGAGGGATGATCATTCTACCCAGCTTCGGGGAGCGGCTCGGCTCGGCCCTCGTGGAGGACTTGGTCGAACTCTGCTCCCAGATGGAGTCTCATCTGCTGAGGCAGATTCAATTAAATGTGTTGAAAATGAGTTCATGTTGCCGCTCCGCTGCTGAACTCAAGACTCCTGGTGCGTTACTTTGGCATTAAGGCGTGTAGGAATTTCCTCTCCGTAATGATCAGATCCAGGCGTAGATGCATTCCTTTCCATCTTACAGAGCCGATGAGATCAGTGCGTCCTTTTTGCTATTTTAATAACCATATTTTTTTGTCCTCCATTGTTTAGATTGGGTCTCTCCACCACGGCCTGGGATGTGTAAGTAGTCTAATAATCTCTGGTGTTTGTGCGCAGCTTCTTAATTGTTTCCTTACATTGCTTCAGTTTCTTCTTACCCTGTGGAGTCTAAAACATTTCCGTTCCTTTTTTTTTTTTTTTTTACTTCTTGTAGGTGCTGTCGCTGCCACATCGTCGCTTGGTGTGTTACTGCCGCCTGTTTGAAGTGCCAGATCCCAGCAAGCCCCAGAAGCTGGGCCTGCATCAGCGGGAGATCTTCCTTTTTAATGACCTCCTTGTGGTAATAGCCTTCATCTTCTGATTGTTTTTTTTTTTCCCTCTCCTTCTTTCCCACCCCAACTCCAGACCAACTCTTTAAGGAATCTCTTCTGATTTCAGATTACAAAGATTTTTCAGAAGAAGAAGAATTCAGTCACATACAGCTTCAGACAGTCATTTTCTCTTTATGGGATGCAAGTGATGCTGTTTGAAAATCAGTGTAAGTAACAGTGTTTCCTCTTTTTCTTTTTTTCTTTTTTTTAATCTAGTCTGCAGCTGACGGTGTTTGATGAATAATGGTCTGTGGTTCAAACGATCCAAACCTCAGAAAGAGGCTTTTACTTCAGCTTTGATTCATGACCCTTCTTTGCGAATGATTGCTCCAGATTATCCAAATGGAATCAGACTGACGTCGGCGATCCCGGGTGCAGACATCAAAGTGCTCATCAACTTCAACGCGCCCAACCCCCAGGACCGCAAGAAGTTCACAGACGACCTCCGAGAGTCCATAGCAGAAGTTCAGGAAATGGAGAAATACAGAATAGAGTGTAAGACGGCTTTTCTTTCCTTCCCCATCCTCCCCTTCCTACTTTGTTTTCCTCTGACTAAACGAAACAGAACTCAGGACTTCCCCACCAGGCTGTTCAGATCATATCAAGGCGTTGCATGTAGGAGCAGTTCGATGAAAGTCATCGTCACGTTTGGCTGAGAGACGAGTTAGAACGATAACAGTTTTACTCACGGCTGTACGCAGTGTTACCAACTTAGCGACTTAGTTGCCGACATAAGATGATCTCAAACCTGGTCATGAAAGGCGGCAGGAGATTTGCTTTAGTCTAAGCCTTTATTTTCTCCCAGTACTGTTTCTTAAACTCAGGACAGGAAGGTTTATCATCCGTGCTTGAGCAGAGAGAGGGGGAAGCCACTGCCGCTCACCTCTGTGTGTTTCCATGATTCCACAGCGGAGCTGGAGAAGCAGAAGGGCGTGGTGAGGCCCAGCATGTCGCAGAGCTCCGGCCTGAAGAAAGAAGCCGGAAACGGGAACATGAACCGCGCCAGTCTGGACGACAGCTACGCCATGGGCGAGGGCCTAAAGAGGAGCGCTCTCAGCAGCTCCCTGAGGGACCTGTCTGAAGCAGGTATAGCCTGAACATCCTCTGTTGTTTGTTGTTGTTGTTGTTGTTGTTTAGCTGCTGGTTTTCTAAAGGAAAATTCTCTTTTCTCTGTGAGGAGTTCAAGGGATAAAAATAGCAAAATGTTGATCCACTGCACCATACATTGGTTTTAAAGCTCGATTTTGTTAAATCCATCAACTCCTCCCTTGTGATTGGATGGTTTTGGTCTGGAAGGTGTTTCTGTCAGTGTTTAACGTTTTGACTTTTGCCAGCTTTTTTAAAGATTTGCCTTCTCAGTAAGAATCGACACTGAAGGAAAGTACTCCCCTATGTTCATTTAAATACATTTCTTTCCAAACGTTTTCATCAATGTTTTTATCTTTGTTTTTCATTATTATTATTATTATTATTATTATTATTATTA
>JAVKLF010000152.1:6973019-6983491 GCA_034783495.1 Millerichthys robustus | reverse complement strand
GGTCCGTCTCTCAGATAGGGAACACGATTTTCTTTGTTTGCACCAATCACCGCTTCACTAAGGGGAAGGAAAAAAACGAGTTAAAACACGAAGGAGTTTGTAGACGTCTCTCTGTCCTCCTGTGTTTTTCAGTGCAGGACGTGGCATGTTGGTGAAGTCATTTTTGTTTTTCTTTTTCTCTCCTGCCATCCTCCATTCCATGTGCATTTTTTACTGTCCATACACATCAGGTATTTTCCTGTTTATGTGTAATTATTGGTCATATATCACTGACTGACTGGGCCAAAGGAACAACAAGCTAAACAGACCCATCTTTGCCCACACGTCCCCGGTGCAGCAGAGACTGGCTTTTTGTCACCCCTGACCTCGTGACGTTAGTAAACACTGTTGACATTTTGTCGACATTCTTGCTCTGCATCGTGACGGGATTGTAAAAACGGGCAGCGGCCTTTGGGTGAAGCGACACTGTGGACATTTGCTTTTTATATTCTGCATTACTATTTAACTCAACACTCGGATAAAAAATACTTGTAATTTAAACGGCTGAAATTGGAGTGAAGCTTTGCCTTCACCGTGAAGTCCCACCAGCACCTTCTCAGACCTGAATGCTCTCTGCTCTCCCCCACCGCCGCCCGATGTAATCCACTGCACTGCCCCACTCCTCTCTGGCGGGAGGCCCCCCCCCCAAAAAAAAAACTTAAAAATAAAATAAAAAACATGTCTGTAGTCCAGATCCAGAAATGCTGTCGATCTCTAATATTTGGTATTGCATGTCTCGGGCAGGCAAGCGGGGGCGTCGCAGCAGTGCAGGATCACTAGACAGCAATATGGAAGTAAGTTGGAAGCAGCTGGTATCCGAGCCACGCTCGTGTGTGATGATGTGCACTGTGAAACACTCCATTTATTTCTTTATTTCTTTATTTGGTCTTACACCTTTTTTGCTCCATCGACTCAGTCCATTTGTTTGGGTCATTTCTTTATTTTTCTTGATGGGATGCCTTTATAACCTGCTTGCCTCAGTTAGTGTGCATGCGTGGGTTGCCTGCCTCTGATCCCGCCCCCTACTTTTTATTATTATTATTATTATTTCTTTTTTGGTATCCAGAGTCCTCCTGGTTTTGGTCATGTTATATGACCAATATAGACTTTACCTTCATTCAAGCATGACTTCCACTGATGCCTCCTCTGATCTCTCCGCCCCACCCCGCCCTCCTTGTCGCCCGTCTCTGTCTTTCATTCAATCACATCCAAGCGGTTTTCATTTGGTTCTTCTCTTTGGCAGGGTGGTAGCTCTGAAAGACACTAGGAAACTCTTCATTTCCTGCAGCCCCTCTCCCTGTCTGGGTCTGTCATTTTTTGTTTTTATTCTCTCTCTTTCTCCCTCTCTCTCTTTCTCCCTCTCTCTCTGTCTTCTCCACGACTTTTCTTGGATGCTGTGAGGTTCAGGGAGGAATGTAGCCTTCATAATAAGAGACGGGCTTTTCAGAAATCTGTGAATTTCATTCATTCATCTTGCTCACTCATTTCACGTGTTCATGAAGCCTGGGACCCTGGAAGTTTTACTTTGCTTTCAGAGACTTTACATGGTCTTCCTCAGCCTTTAAACAGAAAAAAAAAAGAAACCCGAATTAGGTCATTTTTCTTAAACTGTGTTGGAGCCGAAGCAGGAGGCAGCGTGCCCCGCCTTGTTGTGAAGTCTGCACACGAGCGCTCAGTTCCTCCTGCCCTCTGACTTGTAGCCGAATGTGTGAATGATGAGTTTGCCTGTCGCACCCTCTGCATGTGGAAGCCCTGCCTTCGTTCAGACAAACACCACTCTGCATGCGTGACTCTCATTAGGCACATCGACGATTAAACATTTTATTTATGTTTCTTTTTTTTTTTCTCGACTTGTTGGGTGTGGTTGATTTTGCTCGTGAACGTATTTCTGTTACAGATTTCCTGTTTTTAGACCACATAACAGCAGATTCTCTTTGAATGTAGCCCCTCCCCCTGTTTTTGTGATGAGGTTTTCCAAAGTTGAAAAACACTTTTGCTGCTGCCTATCATTAAAAATATCTATATATCATTACTTTTCATGTTCGTTTGTCATTTGCATGCCGTGTAACATTTTGCTACTTCTTTATCTGAGTTGAGTCAAGTTGGGTTTGTCTGGGCTGTTAGTTCGTTAGAAGTTGTGCGGACGTTCGGGGTCTGACGATGCTTCTTTTCGCTCCTGCAGGGGTCCATCATTAGCAGTCCACACACGCGGCGGCGAGCCACCACGCCACGAGAGGGCTCCTCCCGCGGCCACACCCCCATGCCCAACGCTGCGTCCACCTCCATCCTCGGGTCGCTCTTCGGCAGCAAGCGAGGGAAGCCGCCGTCTCAGAGCCAGCCCCCTGTGGTGCCGCCGGGCCACCCCACCCTCATATCGCACAAGCCCCACCCGACCAACCTGCACCACACGGCGCAGGCGGCACAACACGTGGCGCAGGCCCCGCTCCACGCCCACCACTCCCAGTACTGCCCGGCCCCGCAGAACCCGCCCCCGTACCACCACCACCACCACTTCCACCCGCCGCCGCACACGCAGTACCACCAGCACCCGGCCTACTCCTCGCACGCGCCCCCGTACTCGCAGCACAGCCACTACGGCCAACACCCGCACCACCCGCCCCACTCCCACCACCACGGCCAGCAGGCGGGTCCGGCGCACGGCGGCGGACCCAAACACAAACACAGTGGCATCAGCACCGTAGTGTGATGCTGCGGGAGGGACCGGCGCCGACGGAGGACAACTCCAGCGAGGAAGGACAATCGCTCACACCAAAGGGACTGACAGCATAACTCTACGGCCTGCCCACTGTGTTTCCGCTGCTGTGATTGGACACCAGCCACACGCAGACACCTTCCTCACTTCCAGGTCCAAACTATATGCAGGATAGGAACCGGACTCGAATCTTCCAACAGGGGCCTTTTTCAGTTGGCCTGATTTAGGGGCTCTTTACTGGTCCTGTCAGGGCTGCTTCTTCTTCTTGTTTTTTTTTCTTCTCGTGTGCGTGTGTGGAGGTCTGCACACACACACACACACACACACACACACAAATACCACATAAGTGGACAGCTAAAGAGGAAATGTGTGGTCTCTGCTCCCCGCCGCCTCCACCGTCACATAATCAGGAGGAAGGACGAGCTCGGACCAGAACACCACGGACTGTGTTCACCTTCCTGTGCACAGCTCTTCTGGAGCTCTTCAGTTTGCAGATTTTTACGTTCCGGGGAATGCTTTCAGTCGCTGCCTCCCGTAGAGCTCTTATATAGCAGAGGGGTAAAAACAAACAAACCCTCGATATAATCATTTCACACTAACTTAAAAGGAACCAACCGGCAAAACAAGTCATAGTAGTTCTAGTTGCTGTATTTCCTGTAGATGACTGCTATATGTCCTGTGTCCTAGCTTTCATAAATAAATGTGCCAATTATTAATGGATAATCTATTTAGTCAAGACTTTATGTACAGTGTATTGTGTGTAAAGTAATTCGTAAGATTATACTTACAATTATTATCGGCAACAATGACTTTTTATCAGTATTATACTGACGCTGCGGCGACGGGATGGAGATCTGGACAAAGTGAGCTTGAAGCGTTTTTGCCCTCCGGGGGGTCGGCAGCTGTGGTATATTGGCCCGGGAGCGCCATTCGCTCGCAGCCGAAGCCCAAAAACAGCTGAAGTTTCTCGTAAGCTGGGCTGTTTTGGCTCACCTGGCTCGAACCGGATTAAAGAAAAACATTTTTGGCCCGTTTAGGTCGGGTTGCTGTTACATTTGGTCCCAAACGAAGGTCGATTCTGACAGTCTGTTGCCTTTAAAAATATGCAACAGCTGCTCTTTGAAATCAGAAATTTTGAATAAATTTTTTTTTGTTGTTTTTATTTTTCCTTCACCAAAAGGATTTGGTGGGCGAATAAAATCTGTTCCCCTTTATTATATGTGCAATATCTTTGTACTGATTTTGTACATCAAGCAAGGTCTCCCTCCTGTTTGTGCGCGTTTTCATGTCCCCAGATTTATTTATTTATTTTCTACCCCCTCGTCTGTAAATGAATGTCCGTCTGTCCGTCCTCCCTGTTTCCTCAGAGGTGGAACGTCTCGTTAATGAAATTAGTTTTTGTTTTTTGTTTTATCTTTGCACGTGATGTTGTTGATGTGAGGCTCTCCTCTGCACATTGTTGAACGAACCAGTGTTACCGTAGAACGTTTAAGTGCAATCATGTTTAAAAAGGAAAACAACAATAAAAAAAAAAAGCAGACTGAGATTCAGGTGAGATATAAAAAAAAATATTTTTTTGTTCCTTTAAAACTCTATAAATAAATACTTAGAGAGTGGAAAGAAGAATGTGTGTATATATTTTAATAAAAAGGAACATACTGTATGCCTCTCTTTGGGCTGAACGGAAATATTTTGCTGGACAAGCACATAAGGAAGAACACTTCTTTTTTTGGGGGGGGGTTGATTTTTTCAGGAAATGCAGTTCTAACACACAAAATGCAAGCTGAACAAAGGAACTAGGTAGATGTAAAGAAAATAAATAAAATATCTTTCTATATTCTACAAATAAGAGTCTATTCTAGTGTGTAAATTAGTGACAGTAAACTGTTTGTCCCAATATTCAGGTTGTAAATGTATTTTAATATTCATGAAGTAAAAACCACAGTCATGACTCGGGCTTATTTTTTGTTTGTTTGTTTTTGGTTCCCGGATGAGAAACAACAAACGGATGAAGAGACATATCACACGCAGGGACGTTAATGATCAGCTGAATGTGTCGCTCCGATGATTTCGTGTTAAAGTTGTGAAATCTTGGATTGACAGGAAACTGGTGCATCTGGATTGTTTTGTTTTGTTTTTGTTTGTTTGTTTGTTTGGGTTGTAGTGCTTTCAAATGTCTGCGGTCGTTTTGAATGAGGGCGGACCCCAACAATGCACTGCATGGATCTGATGCATCATGTTCACTGTGAGCTGATGGGGAACAAATCAGCCTTGAATTTTGGACTTTTTTTTCCCCCTTTTTTAATCTTTATTATACTTTTCTGATTGAGTTGGAACTTTCTGACAGCTGATGTGTTCTTGTTGTTCCACGTTTGCCTGGTTATTGAAGCTCAGCATGCATTTCATTGACGAAGCCATCGTGTAAATGACGAACATGAAGAACAGGGCTTTCATTGTGTAAATACCAGACTTCTGAAGCGCTCGGAGAGAGTTTAACTTTGTGAAAGACTGTAAAGGGACCAAAAACCGGGGTAAAAGGAGATGTAAATAATGTCTATACGATCCATTCTGACACCTGCGGCTCAGATCGGGATGTAAACGCATCGCCCTCGTGGATGAAGTGAGAGGGGGGTGAGTGCTGATTGAACATATCGATTGTCTCCAGCTCGCATAAAACCAACATTTGCTGTGGAAATCAAAACAAAACAGACTGTTAGAAAAGTGTGCTGCCACTCACGTCCAGCTCCACACACACACACACACACACACGCATTCAGCCGTGAGCTGTTCAGTCTGAGACATGTTTGGAAGAATGGAAATGACCGGAAAGGCCTCATTTAAATGTGCATTCTGTTTGTACAGTGAATAGTGAGTCAGTAAAGACCCCAGTTATTGTAAAACTTCAACTGTGACAATGTTGAGAACGCAAAATAAACAAATATATGACTTATGGTACGCTCGCTGGGTCTCTTTTTATTGTTTCAGTGTTGGATTTCTGAGCCAGGCAGTTGCTGTAACAAGTGTGTTTTGTGTCATTCTTTTCTTTTGTCAGCATCTGAGGTCGAAGCAACAGTCCTGATCTGTGTGGGAGCAGAAGATTCATTGGTCAGTTTTTGTTAACCTTTTCTTTAAACAGGCAAACCCCACTGAGACCACTGATCTTTAAGAAGGGAGGCCTGAAGGCAACCGAACTGGAAACTTTGGAAGAAAATCCCAGGTCTGGACCAGAGATTGAACCCAGGACCAACAGTGCTATCCACCAAGCACCACGCGCCGCAGGTTTGAGGCAGAGCTCTCTGCAGAAACGAACGCAGAGAGCTGAACGCCTTTGGAGAAATCCGTTGATGGAACTGAATCTGGGTTGCTAAAGCTTCAAGAACCACAACACCAGCTAAAATATGAAAAACCATAGCTGCATTTGCTAAAACATTAGCAAAAGATGTAGCAACACAAGCTAAAAGTAGTGAAACTCTAGATAAAGGTTACAAAAGAATAAAGAAGAATTTGCACAGGCAAAATGATAACGGATAAATGAGCAAAACTTGAGCCAAGATGTCAAAGTAGAAAAACCTATAAAAGCTAAAGGTACCAAATTAAAATGTAAGTAAGACCGAAGGTCCTGACCGAGCCAAATTATTTGACATTAGAACCATTCGAGTGAGACTTGTCCATGACCTGCTACAAGTGATTCGACACGTCCACTAGAGGGCGTGCATGAAATCTAAATGTACAGTGGAAGAATCTGTCTCCTAAACTTCTTCATCTCTGTTCTGACTGCACACTTCCAGCTGAATACTATTCTTCCAGCTCTAATAATCCAACTTTTACCAAAAAGCTGAAATATGAAGGCAAATGTCCCCCTAAAGGCCGGCAGTGGGTGTTCATTCTGTGGAGGGGAGCCTCTCCATCAGATAACATCTTATCACTTCCCAGCAGATGGATTTCCTTCATGTTGTGACCTAACTGTGTGCTTTTCTTCCTCACACTGACGCAGCTCAGAACACTGACGCTGAGCTCGCTCTCTGAAAAAGACCAGAAGTATTTGAAAACCGCTTAAAAGCTCAGATGTTACTCAGGTTTAACACCGTGAGAGTTTAAGGATGACTGGAATCACGAGAAGTAACCTGGAGGTTGGCTTGACTTTTAAAGGTTTGTTTTCCTTTTTCCTTTCAGTTTAAATGAGTAATAATGTTTATGTTTTTTTCTTTTAATTCCAACATGTTTCAGTTTGTTCAGAGCTGACCCTAGCCAGGACTTTAGGGCTCTGTCTCCACCAGCTGTGCACATTTAGAGACTCAAATGTTGCCTTGTTCTTTTTTCTTAATCTGCTAAACATCTGAAGCAGTTTTCAGGTCTGACCTCAGTTTCTCAGATGGATTTCGGTTTGGACTTTGACCGGGCTGATATTTCAGGTTTCATGCTGGAAGGTGAATTTCCGCCTCAGTCTTGAGTCTTTTAGAGCCTCCAAGGTTTTCTTCCAGGATTGTCCTGTACGCAACTCCCCTCTATCCAGTCTAGTACAAAGTACCTCAAAGTGATACTTGAGTGAAAGTACAAGTATCTTATCATTAAATTACTTTGATTAAAGTTAGTCTCTAAGAATATTTTAGTAAATGTCTTGAAGTATCTGACTTGTACTGTTCTTAAGTATCACAAGTTAATTTCTGATATAAAATGTACTGAAGTATTAAACATATTCAGGAACAGGGAGTGGTTAGAAATGACAAAATGACAGTTGAAAATGACCTCAAAATTAAATTTTTTTTCCTAAAGGTCATACTATTATCAAATGTTAATATTGGGATGCACTGCTCTACCTGTTTCAGCTGCAGATATATTTCTGCTGCAGTGGGACGTGAGCTGTGTCGCCCAGGTGTGATGGATCCAGTACAAACCAATAAGGTGTCAGAATGTTATATATTTATACTTCTCATCCAATTCACTCTGTTCAGGAGGTGCCATTTATCTGGACAGGTTTTAGTTTTTAAACCATAACAAGCTGAAATTGGGAAAAAAAGGGTTAACTACTTTCTACTCCTGACATTTTTAAAGTGTCAGGAGTAGAAAGTACAGATAAATGCATGAAAATGTCAGGAGCAGAAGTTAAAAAGGCGGCTGAAAAATAAGTATTCCGGTAAAATAGAGATAACTAAAATGTCTACTTAAGTAAAGTAACAAAGCGTTTCTTACTCGATGTGATGTCACCACCGTGACTGGAAGTGGCGGGGGTCTGAATGTTTGCAGCTGAACCGTTTACAGATGACAGATTGAACAGAGGTGGTTTGTTGAAAAAGTTCCAGTTTATGCGGTCAGTAAAACCTTTTCACAGCTCTAACTCTCCTACAGGATGCTTCTCCCCAGTTTGACCTTAGCCGTCCTCCTCCTGACCCCCTCGAGTGCCCACGCGACTGGGAAGTCCTGCGTTTTTTCAAGGATCAAGCCGGCTGGGCTGCGGGTCAACTGCAGCTCTTTGGACCTCGCGGAGCTGCCCGAGCTGCCCACAGAAACCACAGAACTCCACGTGCAGAACAACCGACTCACCTCCGTGCCTCCAGGCCACTTTGACAGATTACTGAGCCTGAAAAGGGTCTCCCTGTCTCCGAACCCCTTCCACTGTGACTGTGGCATCCAGTACCTGAGGAGCTGGGTGCTGAAGAACAGGGCCGTTGTGTCCAAGGAGCCTTTCTGTTCTGATTCAGGGCCTCTGGCTCAGAAAGCCGTCGCTGAGCTTACAGAGGAAGACTTCTCCTACTGCACCTTTCCTCTCGTGCGCCACCTGATGTCCTCCGGCTGTGCTCAGGTGGTGTACAACAGCGCGGCAGCGGGGATGCTGCTCGGCCTCGTTCTCCTGCTCCTCTGGAGCCTGAGTCTGGCCAGGAGGTCCACCATCACCCTGTTTCTGGATAAGTGGCACTCGGGGTTGGAGGCCGGCTCTCTGCGCTCCCTGAGGCCCAAACACAGGAGGAGGCTGCGCGCCGGACTGTCGGGGGTCACCGAGGACTCAGAGTCTCTCACTTGGTCTGAGGACTTGGACCGGCCGCTCCTCAACATGGACTTGCTGCCACAAGTTCTGGACGTATTGCACAGGAAGCACAACATTAAGATTAAAGCTACCTGAAGGGCTTTTCTGAGCACAACAGAGCAGGAAACTGCATTTTCTTTCTGACTTTTGGACCAAATTATTTGTTTTCATCTAAACTGCCAAATCTTTGTTTCCTGAGACTCTACCAGATGCTATTTTTTATATAATAAAACCTTTTAAAGGATGTTAATTTCTGGCGAAACTCTTTTTTTTTTTAAATGAACACGTCGACTTCAGGCTGCCCTCTTGCATTTCACCGTAACTCTTTATAAACACCCCAACTTCCAAATAGATGGAGTTTAAATCTACTGCCTATCTGCCACAAATGTGTGGACATTTGTTGTGTAAACAGAAAGAGTTCAGCTCTTGAATAATGGGAACAAAAACAAGTGTTGGGTTTATAATTCTGTTCAGTGTGCTGTATGTACACTGTAAGATAAAGTAAGACGACACATGGTCAATCTTGTGTAAACTCTTCTTTGTATTTTGTTTTCTGGAGAAGGTATTTACTGTGAGCGAACGACTACAAAGCGAGCTGGATGTGACTCAATAAACATCTTGTTAGCTTTAGTTGCTGCGTTCTAAGTATAGCTTTATACACAAGTTATGGCAGGAAAAAAAACAGAACACTGTTAACATTTACCAAAGATGTAACATCTGTGCAAATGGGGTTAAAAGGCAAACGCTACGGTACGATAAGAGGACGATATTGCACATCAAACAGTTGGCTTTACAGTCAAACTATTACTCTCATGTCCATGCATAGATGGGTTTTTCAAAATAAATGGGTGAACAAATAAAATAGAGCAATAATGTCAAATGCTATTGGAATACACTGACAGTTTTGTAATAGTTTGAATATGATTGTAGGATTTGGCGATAATCTAAAACATACAGTCATTAAAAATGAAGAATTTGCAGCGTCAAAAAAACATGTTTCTGCAGAGAGAAACAAATTAGTAAAAACAAAAAGAATATGAAAAAGCAAACAGTTACAGTTAGATAATTATTGGTGCCAATGCCCTGTTAATGTCCACAGTGTTTTAATCGTACAGTAGGTGGTGTTCTCCTAGTTTAACGCTGTTCGGACCCCACAGAACCCCTGGGACTCCAATTATTACTGAGGCACAAACTTCTCCTGCTCAAAGATGAACTCGACGGCTTCGTCCACGTCGTTCACAATGTGGCCGGGCTCCACTAGCGCGGGGTCGAACCTGAAGTCGCGGTGCCCGTGGAAAACCGTCTCCTTGATGCAGCGGTTTGAGTCGGACGGCACCGCCGCGTTGGGGTTGTACACCCCCGTGCAAACCAGAACCGACTTACAGGAAGTGGCGGAGGGCAGCGCGAGCTCGCTTTCACTCAGACCATCGATCTCCTCCTCCCCGCCGGGCACCGGGGCGCTGGACCCCGTGGCGGCAGCCACCTTTGCGATGGCCTTCGGGTTATTTCTGGCAGCTCTCTCCTCCAGGAAGCGATTGTACAGATTGGCTCCGTATATGTCCGTCATGAGGTTGTCTCTAAGGATGGACAAAGACCGAAGATAAATCAGCTGACGTGTGCACGTGTCTGGACAAGTTACATTTCTGCTGCTTTGACCACTAATGAAAACTGAAAGACAAAAAAACTGAAGTGAAACAA
>JAVKLF010000152.1:6953530-6972919 GCA_034783495.1 Millerichthys robustus | reverse complement strand
CAGTACAGTTTTCTTATTTTACAATGTGGTTTTTGGTAAAACCTGGTCTCACCCTATAGCATAAAGGGAAGTGATGGGAAGCTTCCACTGCCTCTGCATGGCCTGGCTTCTGATGAGGTACTCCGCAAAATGGTAGGTCAGCTCACTGGGTTTCCCCATGAGAGCCTCGTACTTCAGGTCTCGGCCCGTTATCTTTTTGTAGATGTTCTCCAGGCACACGAGAAAGGTCCCGTGGCCAAACCTGGACCAAAACAAGACAGTGGCTTACAGCTTTCCTCGCGACAAACATCATTTTTTTTACTTGTTATTTTCTAAAGAATTTACCTGGGAGAATTGGCTTCAGCCATCCACATGAGGTCCATGTTACAGGCCAGAATGGGCAGGTGAGCCGTCGCTTGGGTTTGATGAGGATTGCTGAGGTTACCGTTGGTCAGCAAGATGTCCACTATCAGCTGGAGGTTGGTCTCCCATCGAATTGGCTCCCCAAACAAAACCACAGCTGTATGAGAAAGTTCAATGATTACGTTTGATCTCTACCACAGCAACAATGAAAGACTCTGAGACAGAAACAAACAAAAAAAGTTTGCCCTTACCTTCAACTTTAGGAAGGCTAAGTACAGGGCTGGACTGAAATTGAAAAAAAAAAATCTTAACATGTTTTGTTGTTCAGGTAGCATCTCACCGGGCTGCGAATGTTGGCAAAAATTTTTTTTAACAAATGGCGAGTTTCCAAAATATTTCAAGAACTTATATTCCTCACATGAGTCGCCAGGCCTTGCTCTCATGTTGCTGGACTTTTTTAAAACACGTTTGAAAAATTTGCAAGATGAATTTTGGCTCTAGGGAGCGGCACAGAGCAGCTGTCAAATACTGTACGTCTCCACGGAGCTTCAAACTCTGACAAGCTAGCTACTATCTGCACGTTTAATGGGATGTTTACTCATGTTATATTAGTTTAAATATTTTGAAATTTTTGCACCTTGGTCATACAGTGAGCGTTAAAAACATCTGTGTTGTCTTATCTGACTTTACTGCATGTCTAAACCTAAATGCATATTAAAGTAGTAACGGTACTAGCAACAGCAGTAGCAGTAGCTATAGTAGCAGTACTAGCCCTGGTAGTAGTATCAGTACTAGCAGCAGTACCAGTAGCAGTAGTACTAGGAGTAGCCATAGTAGCAGTGTCCATAGTAGTACTAGCAGCAGCAGTAGTAGCCGTAGAAGCAGTAGCCTTAGTTGTAGTAGCCGTAGCTTAAAGGTTGGGTTTAATTTAATATAAATGTTGTGTTATTGTTCTAACTAATTAGTTATGAATAATAAATTATTATAATATACATGTGTACTTCATTATTTGTAACATTATGTTTAATCTTAAATGTTTTGCAAATATTTTGGCAAAAAAAAAATATGCAATGACTTCAAAACATTATAAAAAATTATCTTCAAAATCAAGTTTGCATGCTTTTGTTTTTCCTTGCTCTTTAGAATTTTGTTAATCATACAAATCAGGTGTGTCAAAGCAGGAAAACATCTAAAACATGCAGGAAAGTATTCCTCAAGGACCAGGGTTGGGCACCACTAGTTTAGATGAATAACTTGAATGCATAAATTTAAGTCCAAAAGTAAAATTTGTACATTTTCATGCATTTTAAGTGTCTCCAACTAGTCCCAGACAGTCGCAGTCAAGTGAGATACTACCACAACATCCTAAGAATGAAGGATTTATTTAAAAATATCAAATTCTGGCTGAAGATTTCAACATCTCACCGGACGTTTGGGTCGTCTGTTGTGGTCCACCATGTCCAACAACGGGTAGGACTCCCTCACCATGTCAATACTGACAACATTTTTAAATCCCACACTGAAGAAAGGAGTATGACCATGAAATGACAATAAATGTTAGTTTTTAGATTATGTAAAAAAAAAATACAAAAGGAGATTTTTTTTTTTTTTACTTTTTAGCAATTTCCAAAACCGGTCCCTGCCCCGACACCAGGACACACTTGTCGTGGAACCTCTTAAACATCCTCAGGGGACTGTGGGACATGATGACTTGGTCTTCTGTGATCTTAAAGTCAAACAATGAAGGGGTTACCACCAAACAAATAGTTATAAAAAGGGGCAATAATGTCAGTTTTGCTTCATCTGTAGTGAAGTCATTTATCATAACTCACAGGCACTCCCAGGATGTGAGAGAGCTGGTCTGCTTTAGTGTGTCGTTGGCAGTTCCCCGCATTTGTGACAAAAACAACCGGCACCACAAACTGTCCCTGAGTGTTGACCAGCTTCTCGAAGGCCTTTTTTGCCGCAGGGATTGGCATCCTTCCTCTGACGAGCACCCCATCGATGTCGAACAATAAACCGAACCTTGGCTGTGGCTGCAGAGGAGAAAAAAAAAAAGAGAAAGGAATGAAATGGGTACACAGTGTTCAAGACTTACAAAACCCACACACATTACTGGTAGAAGCATGGACAAGAATAACAACAATTATAAATCAAAGTAAAGATATCTAAAATACAATTGGGCTGATGGCTCATTGAATTTTGACTGTAATGTGTGCAGATAAGAATTTGTCCATTTCCCCACAAATAATTAAGACATTTTTATTATTTCAGTTAACTCTGGGGAGGTGACAAGTTTATGTTTAATTACATTTTACTGACAATCTCTAATGATGATGGGAGGTAATTTTACATATATAAACACGTCTGAGTATTTGTTTCCTTGTGTTTTTTTCTTCTTCTGTGGGGTTAAAATCAAACAAAGCAGCAACACAGCACACAAATGACTGTTTTTTTTTTCCTTCAGGGAGGAAGAGAGTCAGCTACATCTGCTACTGTTTCATCCCCAGGCGCCCGCATCCACAGCGGACACAAAGTTCGATGAAACACCGCTTCACTCGACAAACACCGCAACAAAACCATGTAGAACTAGAAAAATAAAAAGAACAAAAAGAAGAAGTATGGTTTTGTCAACAGCGTACTGTTTGTCTGAGCCGAGGCGGTAGCAACAGCTCGAACCGTACCTTGTTAACAGACTGAGTTCCGCAGAGCCCGCACCGAGAATCAACAATCCCAGCTTTTCGCCTGGCTGGACGGTTACTCAGGGTGTGCAGGCCCCGGAAAACCGCAAGGAGTCCCCGCATCTCCTTTGCTTTATCACAGGAGAGAGGGACGGTGTATGTGTGGGGCGGGGCGGGTTTCAAAAAGAAAGAAAAAAATAAAGAAAGATAAATATATACAAAAATTAAGTCGACCCCACTTGAAGCTGGAGCCGGCTCACACCGGCCGCCGTTGCTGCTGCTCTGCTGTTGTTTCAGTTATTTTTTTTAGCTGATCTGTGATTGGACCTGGGTCGATGACGTCACATGAGGAGGCGGAGTGGGAGGGTCACCGCGTTGCATCTGTACCACAACCCCCGCTGCCATTTTAGGCGCCGAGGTGGAGGTGGCTAGCTCACCGCCATCCCCATCTTTTGTTCGGGAAACATTTGCGCCAAGAACCGCTAATTTCTCGAGTCTACCTCTTCTTTTAGGACACCGAGGACACGTACGCCAGTCTGTCCTCATGTCCTGAGACAGGAATGTTTAGTAAATGAGACGCGTCACCTCCATGACCAAAGAGGTGTTTTTGCACAAGTATAGCAGACGGATCCGGATCAGAGACAGTCTGAACAGATTTCTGTGATGTAATATTAAGATTTAAAGGTAAACCCACACAGGATGCAAAAATTAATCCTTTTTGCTTGTTTTGAATCCTATCACTAACATGCTAAATACGTTGTTGAGAATTTACTAATTTCTACAAAATAGTTCAATGTCATAAGTGGAAACTTTACCTGTCAACGCAATGTACACTAAAAAGTGTGTAATAGGTCTTTGGTGTCATATCGAGGTTTGTAGATAAAAATACTTTAAGGCTGGATTAACTGGTTTATACACGAGTCATTTATAAATTTGATGAGGTTTACAATCTGAAACATGGCTCAATTTTCTATTCAAATAACATTAAAGCTATTCACTTTTTAAAAATGTTGACATTTTTCTGTTAGAAATTGAAACTGAAAGTCCAGGATAAATCTATTGCCCACTTCCAGAATACTTTAGATCTAAACTTGGAAATTTAAACTTTTTAACTTTTAATTTAAACACTTTAACTCTCAACAATTTGTAAGGAACAAAAAAAAGACAATTATTCACACTGACGTGTTGCAAGTGAAATCAAACAAAAACGCTTCTCCCCGTGCTCCTCCAGCTTTATTGATAGTTTAAAATTACATTTCTATTTTCTAGGACTTCAGTTGCACTTTCCTTCCGACTTAAAAACTGAGTACAAGCAAATGGTATTTATACAGTAGTCTAAGTGATATTGTACAAAAATAATATTTTTGATTTCTGTGAAAACATTTGTCATTCCCAAATAACTCCTAATTCTGCTGTTCTTTCAACTGCTCTTTGTCTTTTTTGCCAAGGTAAAAAGAAGGAAAAAAGAATAATTGAAAACCATTTTAAAAAGGAGAAACAAAAAGAAGTCTACCTTGGACTAACAAGTGATATTTAAATTGTAAACAGATTTCTATAAAAGAGCATGTTTCTTTTTAATACCTCCAAAATTTTCATATCTTATTAATATAGAGTAGTTATCGCCCACTTGTAGCTGCTTGAAGGGCAGAAATGCATCATGTTATGAACTGTTTCCATATCGTACTCTCTTGGCCAACTCATATTCCACTAAAACAAACCAAAATAACCGCACATGGATGTTTGGTTTCCATTTACACCCTTCGTCCGTCTCATTTTACTGAGAGGCATGTCCACATAGCTCAGAGGTCCTATAGATTCCCGTTATGTTTAGTCCCATTTTTTTTTCCTTGCTGATCACCAGTGGCCTGGAAAGGGGAGGTTCTTAAACAAAGCATTATACATAACACCGCTACCAAACTAAAACTTTTTTTTGTATTGAATGCAGAAAGATTTTTTTTCTTCACCCCTTTCATTGTATTACATGACGAGAGGCTCACAGGCCTGGGACTAGCCTCTGTTAGCCAACCTTTGGCCAGTGAAGAGGATTCAGAGAAAATAATACAACCAACCATCAATCTGAAAAAAAAAGGAGGGGCAACAGAGGGTGCTGATTATGCGGTGGCTTCGATGGTGCACTCTTTTGCCAGGTGGCCTGCCTTTCCACAGTTGTAGCAGTTAGTCTCGCTGGCTTTACTGCAATGCACGGCAACATGGCCGATCTCACCACACCTAGAGGGTACACAAAGTTGCATCATGAGAATAACTTCACTCTTTATGCTGAATGCCTTACAGTTTGTGGAATTGTTGCAGAGTTTGGAGCCCAAAGGCAGAAAACCCACCTGTAACATTTCACCTTATCACAAAGCTTCTGGATGTGGCCAAACCCACCACAGGAATAGCACTTCTGCTCGTTGGCATGATCGCAGTCGCGAGCCATGTGGCCGGCTTTGCCGCAGGTGTAGCAGAGCTGCTCCCTCTCCTTCCTGGGCTCCTTGCAGTCCCGGGAAATGTGACCACTCCTGTGGCAGTTGTAGCACGCTTAATGCACACAAAAAGAGAAAGTCCTTTAATGTTCCAATAAAACGTTGAGGATCGGTCAGGTAAACACCCCTTCATACCTACGCACTAAAACAGAATATTAAACAGCTGAATAATACACACCATCCTCAGTTTGGTCACAGTCCCTGGCCATGTGACCCTGGTCTCCACATCGATAACAGAAGAGTTCTGGAACAACAAACAGGACGCACAAGGTTTTGAGCATTTACTTGGTTTCTTTTGTTTTTTTACTTTTGAGGTCACTGGTCTGCAGACTCAACTTTTTAAACTATAGCAACAAACACATTATTAAATGACTAATGGAAATTATTTTATGGTAATTATTGTACTCAGAATACAGACAGAAAAATATATGGTACCCTTTCCTCGTCCCCGGCCCCTGCCACGTCCACGGGAACCACTGGCATTAGGACAATGCTTGACCCAATGTCCAGATCGGCCACATCCAAAGCATTCGCTGTTGCTGCTCATCTCCATTACCTAAACAGAAACGCAAGGTAAACAAAACTTGTCGCATTTCTTTCCTTCACACATCTAAACTGACACCACAGCTGAGTTATTGCAGCAGTTCCTGGAAGACTGCTTTTAGATTTAACAGCTGAAAACAGCAGACGTTTTATACACATGCATAAATGCATTTGCAGTTGAAGTGACTTTTTTTTACAGTTTACCCGATGCACTAAAAGATGAAAATGCCTTTGTATATTTTTCACAGGGTGTTTGATATCCAAGTAATGAATTTTTGGGGGGTAAACTCATACATCAGTCCTGCTAGATTCAGACTAGCAAAGGGCGGTTATACTTTATAATATGAGAGGTAAAGTTTCGGGATCCTCTGACTTACATAACTTCATCAGTCTGTGGGATTGTGCTGTGATGGGACAAACTTCTGTTTGCAAATTAGGTTAAGAAGAATGGTAAGTTAATGAGTAATTATGCTCACATCCGTGCATTGACATGTAAAATAACGTACGAAAACGAGTCAGCTAAATATAACCTCTAAAATAGCTACTCCTCGCAGCATTTAAAATAGTCACTTTAAGGGAAAGCCAGGACTCAACTTTCAGTTTGGGTAACGCGACACTTGGTCACTGTGCGCGTTAGCGTTTTTTAAACAGCCACGTGAAAAACTGAAATGTGATTTCAAACCACTGAGTTAAGGTAGCGCATGTTCACCCACAGCTACACGCCACAGACGCTATAAGAACAAGCATGTGAGCACGCCGTGTGGACTCAGAAAGCGCGTCGCATCGTGTTGTTATTTACCGTCTGAAGCTGTAAGAAAGTCGAAGCTGTAACAAAAATGTTAGCTCAACTGCCTAAACGGATCGTGTACAACAAGTACGCGAGCCGGAGAAACCACCTCCGAACTGTTCAGGAGTCTTCGACAAAGAGAAAGAAATCAAATGCCAAAGGTTGAAGCTCCGCTAACGTTGGCCTAGTCACGTTGATTTTATTGCGCACTCGCGAGACACACATTGGTGCTAGCTAGATAAGTAAGCTAGCTAGTAGCGACTAGCTCGGCGCCTCACGACCAAAGAAACGCGCTTCAGTCGACGATCGATCCTCGCGCTCTGGTTAGAATGCATCGGTCAGGCACTTGTGGCGATAAATACCTGCGATAGATGCGTCTTCACGGGTACCCAGCTAAAAATACGTTAAAAACAAAATTTCCCGCCAGGGCGCACACGCCAGAGTGACAAGCTAACGTTAGCAGGCCGGACTTGGAACCCGATGCTGAGTTAGCGATAGCAAACAAAACCAAAACCACGCGACTTCGCTGAAGACGAGCGTTAAGAATTTTTAGCGTTCTACCACTGTTACTTTAAACGCATAACAGTAGCAAATTTCACCGCTATAAAACGTTTATTTATGATATAAATTTAATGTCGTCTTATTGCTTACCTCTATGGCTACCTAGCTATGTCAGTGTTTACGCCTCCTTCTTTGCGCTACATGCGGTGCCAGCAGGAGTTCCTGAATTGTCATTCGCAATAACCAGTACAAACCTGCAAAGTCATTGGCCACAGATTCTGCGAGTAGCCAATAAAACGCGATGATGTCTGGACACCGCCTCTGGGAATTGGCCAATAGATGAGAAACGGTTCTCCTCTTTTCCCTTAATCGGGTAGACTTTATTTTCCAAAATCTGAAAGTTTAAAGTGAGAACTACTGAAAAACAAAGAACACGGGTGCGTTACAGCAGGGAGACCGAACTTTTAACCGGAATACTAAAATTATGGTAAACTACACGGTAAGAGACAAAAATAATATTGGCATGTAGGAAAAAGTAGCCGTTTCTAAAGTTGAGGTCGGCAGCCCGCTGTGGGTCGGAACACACTAGATGTGAGGTCTTCCGGTGAAAGTTTAAAAAAAAATGACTGCAGATAACACATTTCACCGCCAAATCTTAAATCAGATTAAAAACAATGGTCACAAGGAGATAAGATATTTTCAGATTGACTTGTTATGATCTTCTACCATTATTTTGGGACTGGGAGTTAAAAGGTATGGGTTGTAGTTGCGTTTTGCACACAGTAAATCTCAGGGTGACCCCCTGCTACTTGTGAGTTACCTTCATCAAAATTACTTTAGACATCACTGCATATTTACATTGGGCGTATGTTTCTGTGAGGAACCTATAAACACTAGCTTTATATGCAGACGCTCTGCTTTCTATATAGTTATCTCCGACTTGATAATCTGAGCAATTTTCCTTTGACAGCCAAAAATTCTGAAAAAGTTGGGACGTTGTTTAAAATGTAAAGCATAAAATTGAAGAATATGGAAATCCTATAAACCCTTTGTTTTATTCACAATAGAACACTGAACAAACAAACTGTTAGAGTTTAAAAAATGAAAGGAATATTTTAAGAAATAGGCTAAATTTGAATTTCATGCCGTCACAAAATGTCCCAAAATTTGGGACAGGATCAACAAAAGGAATTGATACTATTAAAAAGCAGCTTGAAAAGCATTTAGCTATGAAATTGGGTCAATTAGCAACTTGTAAGTAAGAGGACTGAGTATAAACAGAGCATTTTAGAAGTAAAAATAGGTAGGGGTTTACCAATCCGCAAAAATAAAAAAATATGGTAACCATTTCAGAAAAATGCTCTTCAATGGAAACTTGACTTTAAATATCTCATGATCTGTTTTGAATAAATCTCTGAGCTGAAAGGACAAGGTCAAAGGTCATATTTGAGTGCCTGTGGTGTTTGGGCCCTCGTGACCCTGTTCAGACTTTTTTTATGTGCCATGCCATAACATAGAGGTGATTTCTGTGTTGTATTGTGAATATATAACTTTATTTTAGAATGCTTATTTACTTGAACTGGATATCTATCACAGTTTAACCAGATATGTTCAGTATTAGATATGCACACATGCATTTTAATAAGTCTGCTGTGTGTCAAACCTCTGACAAAATGCTGCTGTTTGAAGGTTTACCTCAAAGCAATTAAGACTCACAATAAATATAAATTATAAGACATCAATCAAATCAGTGATTATGATTGGAACATATTTTAATAGATAAAATGTAGTTAATCTAGTAGAATTTCATAAAATTCTTTAACCATATTTCTACTTTTTGAGCAATAATTAATAACATCCATTAGCTACAGCTGCTGGGTTTTGGGAATCTATAAAGCAGCAAAGTCTAACAATTAAAATATTTCAGAAAAATAAATAAATAAGTGTATGATCAGAATGTTTTGTTATTGTTCCTGTTCTTGAAGAAGTCCTGACTGGATACGGGAGGAGACGGTCCTTCTCAGCAGCCTGAGAGCTCAGATCAATAAGTGGAATCGACGCTTTCATCACTCTTAAGGTGGCCTTGGCTAGAACGCTTTGGGGTGGCATTTCCTAGTTTCTCGGGGTTTCATTTATTAGTTTGAACATTTTACATTAAGGCTAGGTAAAATATTTACGTAATTGGCCCATAAGTTCTGCATGGATCACAACATGTTCTGATTAAAAATACAGTATTTTATAAGCATGTGGAGTGTGGTACCTTAAAATGCTTCGTAATGACAAAGCCCTGCCCTCATCTTCACAGAAACAGTATTTGGTGTTTCTTCTACTTCATGTCAGGTTATAATAATTATTTTTTTAGAATTGTAGAAAAAGTAGATATTTGCTAAAACTGATGTAGTGACTAAATGTAAAAAAATTTTTAAAGGCTGCAACAAAGTGCAGGTCGGTCGCTAAAAATCGTCTGATGCTGCTTTATGGAAACATTATATGCTGCTGAACCCATCAGGACACACACAAACACACACACACACTAGGATGTTAAATAAGTTTGTTTCAGTCCTAGATGGTGAGACGTTCAGCCTGCTAACAGGACCTTTGGAGCCATGATTGGGATTTGGGTTCCTCGGGGGACCCAGACCGGACGTGAACACATGGTGAGTGTGGTTGGTTCGGTTTGACAATGATTCTGTGTCTGTTTAGCTGTAGAAATTATTCCGATTTGTGGATGAAAATCTGCAAAAATAAATAAAATTTAAAAATGTTAATGCAAGTCTGTCCATGAAACTGAAAAAAAATAACTATTTTAAGCTAATGTAAGCTGCATGTCCTTTTATTTTATGACAAAATATGTAAAATGCTACTGCTGGCACCAGTGACCGTAAAAGGAGGGAGCAGATAAAAGGTAATAAATGGATGGATGTATAAACATGAAAAAGCAGAAAAGCCAAATTTTAACTTGTGTTGCAGTACCTGCGTTTTGACAGGAGATGGCGCAAACATGACACAACATAATTTACCCTTTCATTGCCACAAAACCACATTTACGTTTAAATGTTTAAACTCACGAGGATTTATGTTTCAAAGACGACTTCACTTTCTTTGATTTGTGTGTATAAATATGTATATGAGGTATCGTATAGATGTTTGTACACATCGCATGCTACTATAATAGTAATAATCTTCCGCATATTTGTATGGGATTAAAAAAAAGTTTAAGTGTGGTTTAAGGGGGCGGAGGGGGGAGTCAGGTTGGCGCTGTGATGCTTGCAGGTCTTGTTATGACTGCGAGGTCCTGTTTCAATCAATGGCGTCAGACGGACTCGCGGAACCGAGCCGACCCGCTTCCCCTCCTCCTGAACCACGTACATATTGATCGCGAACGAGTTTTTAATCGGAGTCGTGCTTTGAAAGTGCTTTGCTGGACTTTGGAAGAGTTGGAGAGGAGGGGGAGAAGAAGAACGAAGAAAACTCCCTCTTCGTGTCACTTCGAGGGACCGACAGACTTTTTTTCCTCCCGTTTTTTCCGTCCGGACCGGGCGAATAAAAACCTTTTAATTTTTGTTTTCAAGTGTTCGGTAAAACAGACCCACCTGTGACCTTCGCGTCTCACATTAGAGCAACCTTCGTCGGGACTATTTGAACCGAATCGGAGGTCTTGGCCCGGCTCGGGACTCGTTTTTCCTCTTTTCTTTGAATGCGTTGCAGCTCGGGATGACGTCACCGACACCACTTTTCCCTAAAGTTATGGCGGAGCGCAACTTTTTACCTCCTCTCGGTGAGCCGACATGCACACAAGCGCGTGCTCTAATCTGAACTGGAGCTAGAAGAAGCTAACTTTTAAGGGTCGCGCCGGTTCCGTGGGAGACTCGTGGAAGAAATACGCAGGGAAAACCGTGCGTAATAGAAAAGAAACGTCAAGTTGACCGTCTCACGTCTCGCTAATGGGCCTTGAGGCGGTCTTACTGTTGTTACCAGAACTACCGGGCTGCAAAAACAACAGGAGCTGCCTGGGAAGTTTCTACATGTATCAGTCGGTGCTGTGCTTTTTGTTCGCTCTAAATGCTAAGACACAGACTAGAGATCATGCTAACCTGCTGGCATTATTCTCCTACAATTTAGAATTTAAGTGAAGCCACACAGACTGTTCGGAGCATGGTGAATTTAGCATTTTTTTGTCGCTCTCTGAGCTTGTAAACACATTTAGCATCATGGAGTGCAAGATGGTAGACTTATAATTCTCCAGCTTTTTCTGCCCTGGCTTGGATTCTGACCTGCAACTGCAGTGAAGAAAAAAAAAACATTTATGTCCTCAGAATCAGCAGGGCTTTATATAGAAATCAAAAACCTGTGTGTTTGTTTAATATATCGCTGCAGTTTGTATCGGAATCAAAGCAGGTGTGTTTGGTGGCCTAGCTTTTTGTTAGTGTTTGTATCAGGAAGCACATATTATTTTAGATCTGAATTCAACTTCTTGTCCTGCGCTTGTTTATGCTTCTCTGCACAAAGTTTTAGTCTTCAATTGTTGACGTTAAAGTCTTTGCTGAAATCAGAATCTGTAAATAATACATTGTTGCCAAGATTGTCAGGAATCTCAAAAAATGTCATTTACAATTATTATTTTTTTTTTGTAGAAAGGTGGCATTTTATTTTTTTCAGCTTATAATAGCCAGGAGCAGAGTGTATCTGATAAATCGAGAGTTTTATATTTAAATTACATGAAAAATAGCAAATATTAAGTAGGAATTGTAACATTCTAGTCTGTGCCTAATTTACAAGATGCCTAGCTTTTCCCAGGCGCTTTTAAAGCATCACAGCCATTTTTGATTAATGTGCATGATGTGAACATAAATCCCCTTTTTTCTGGTTTGTGTTTATTATTAGTAGCTGTTGGTTACACTTTAAAATAGCTCCAGTTACCAACACAATCTCTTTGAGGGTTGAGATTATTTTTGCTGATTACCTTTAACCTTATGATGTCCAAACCCAAATTTCCTGTTTTGCTACTTTTTTCTTTCCAGTGTGCAGAAAAGTGTTGTAATCAGTTGTCGCTGATCCGCACTCAAACCAGCTGGAGCAGTTTTCTTAGGATTTTAATAAGCCTGTTGTTTCAGCGTTTTTAGATTTGGAATTGAGCCATATTGTCTTCTTGTCAGCTGAGTTTTGCGTTCCAGTCTAGTTTTTGCACACAGTTTGTGTATCTTAAAGAAACATGTGAGCTAATGAGGTATTTGTTTTTTTTCTCTTAAGACCGTTGTTAGCATTTATTTTCTCTAATGGAGCACCTTCAAGGAGCGTGGAGGACCCTGAGCAACGGTTTTGGGATGAAGGACTCAGTTTTTGAGGGTCCCTGTCTTTCCCCCACCATGGTCCAGGGCTTTCCCTGCCAGCGACGCTCTTCAGACGACAACAAGATGCCGGACTCTAAGACCAGTACCACAATCCGTGTCTACCTCCCAAACCAGCAACGCACTGTGGTCAGTCAGAGAATCCACCTTTTGGTTTCTAGACTCTAATTAAGGCCTCATAGTTCAACTTGTTATTTGTACCTGTTCACCTGTCAGGTCAACGTGCGACCAGGTATGACCCTCTACAGCTGTCTGATCAAAGCCCTGAAGGTGCGAGGTCTGCAGCCACAGTGCTGCGCCGTCTTCAAGCTGCATTCAGGACAGACGAGGTGGGGTTTTTATCGTTTTGTTTTTCTTTGTGACCAAGGATAAAGAAATCATAAAATCAGTAGCTTTTACAGATTTTCTCAGACACATAATACTTCTTTCTCCAATCAGTAAAAAATCCCGGATGGACTGGAATACCGACTCGACCTCTTTAATCGGAGAAGAGCTGCTGGTCGAGGTTCTAGATCACGTTCCGTTGACGACTCATAATTTTGTAAGTACCCGAATCATTTGGAGAGCCCCTCCCTGCACTTTTGAAGTCGTTTGCTGCTAAATGAACGAGTCCACAACACCTCCGTCACTTTTCAGGTTCGGAAGACGTATCTGAAGCTAGCGTTCTGCGATATTTGCCAGAAGTTCCTTTTGAATGGATTCCGCTGCCAAACATGTGGCTACAAGTTCCACGAACATTGTAGCACCAAAGTGCCCACGATGTGTGTGGACTGGAGCAATATTAGACAACTCCTGTAAGTACACGAGAGGAAATAATTATAAGATGTCTAACAAGAATTTCATTAATATGTTAATCAGCATTTCTTCAAATGTTAGTTTAAATAGAAGTAGGATTAAAAAAAACAGCTGATTATTTTTAAATGATGTTCTAAAAACTGTTAAAACTAAAGCGTACACGACATTTCGCTAAAAGTGATCCGTGCCCAGAGCAGCTTGTAAATTAGCAACACGGGCAGCTTTGAGGTGCAGCTCCTCTGGTCCTGTTGAGCGCACGAACGTGCAACCAACATCCATGTTTTCTTTCCATCTCTGTGGTTGACAAGTAAAAGTTTCCTCTGCTCCAACTCTTCATCCAACAACACAAGCCTCTCTTCAAACATCTGCTACATCATCGAAGGGAAAAACAACCAACTGTTATTGAAACATTTTGTGCTGGTACATTAGCAAAATATTGTGTAAATTTACTTAAATTTTAAATATTTTTGCCTTATACACTCATAAATACAGTATGTGTTTTGAATCACTCTAAGCTGCTATTAAGGTCAGTTTGTTGTGGCGGCCATCTTGAATTGGGCTGACTTTAAAAGTTAAATAGTTAAATGATTCCTGCTTGAGGGTTTCATTAAAATCCATCCAGCATTTTACAAAATATTTTGCTAACAACACTCACAAACACAGGTAAAAATCATTATTTCCTGTCTTTGTTTCTGCTTGTCCCTCCTAATTGGTGATAGAAATGCATTAAGGTACGGATCTTTCATCTTTAATAAACCGAAACATCGTCAATGTTTTTTTTTCTCACAAAATGTCACAAAAATCACTTTTAAAGTCGGACTCAAAAAGTTGCAAAGATAAAGAAGCAGCAGGAAGCTCAGCTGATGTTAAAGTTTAGATCATCAGACAGGCACTCCGAAAAGAAGACTTTTACTTTCAGTTTACCATACAGGCTTTAATATTAACCGTAAATTATTTAAAGATCTCTTTGGCTTCAAACTGTCAGCTGCTGTGCTCTGTGACCGCCTCTTGTTTGTGACGGTTTTGTCTCTGTTGTCAGGTTTTGTGCAACACCTGGCGATTGCAGCGCCCCGTCGCTGCCCCCACCCACGTCCCGACGTATGAGGGAATCTTTAACGCGGTTTCCGAGGTGAAGTTACTTTTTCTGTCACTGCTGCAGCACAAAACACCACGTTTCTGTAGAATTGAGACACTTAAAAATGATTTTATAAAAAAGAAAAAAAGGAACGTATTTCACTGGAAGAGTTTCTAGAACATACCAAAGTTCTCCAGTAGGTTCCTTTTTTATCTTCGCTGTTGCGAAGCTCAGATCAGTCAGAGACGAACACTGAGTGAAAACACCTTTTGTTTCTAAATGGTTGGTTTCTGGGATTAAAATTAGGGAGTTTGATGTTTAAGAAGTTTAACTCTAATTGCAGAACCTTGTACGTTTTTATTTGTTTTAATGACTTGTGCTTCAGAAAGACTTATTAGGCAGGAGGAAATGGTGTAACCGGGTGTGAAGTAGAGCCTGTTTTAGTGGCTGATAAAGTGGTTCAACCACTCTGAATTAGTTTTTGCAGAGAATCAAGTTGCTTCTTGCAGCCAATTCTTTATTGTTCTGTAGAAACATTCACTTGCGTTGCCTATAAAGAGTAATTGTTTGCGAAGAATCCACTGGCCCCGTAAAAACAATGAGCTACAGTCCACAAACTGAATCCTTTTTTGGCTGAAATAAAAAAGCAGATGCTTGAATGTGAACACTTCACGGTCGTAATAGCATTCAGGTGGCTTTAGGATTAACGTGTTGGACTGGAAAGCTTTGTGCTTTTTAACTGAGACAAAGGCAAAAGGCCTCTGCAGGATCAAACGTCCCAAAAAATGGCTTATGGGGAAGATCGTAACAAATATAAACAATAGTTACTTCCCCGTCGGTTTTACAACTTTGTGCAAGTGTAGTGTGGTCTCATAACAATGTGAAAAAGGTCTAACTTTTAAAAACAAAAACAAAACATGCATTTAATGAAGTGAGTTATTAACTATGGCAGAAATGAAACCAGTTGCACCCATCAGCCACCACACCCTCAGTGAACCAGTTCTGAAGAGGTGAACTAATTAAATGTTTTACTGCTGTTGTGCCTGTTCAAAACAGAAATGCTCAAATTTGTTTCTTCATCCCACCCCATTACAGCTCAGCCCACCGAAATTCCATCACTCACGCCTTCAGTTACACCGTGTCGTACCCACCCGCGGGCGGCGGCCTCTCTCAGAGGCAGCGCTCCACCTCTACGCCCAATGTCCACATGGTCAGCACCACTCTGCCTGTAGACAGCAGCATGATCGAGGTAACGACACACCACGCGGTGCCATCTAGGTTAAGGCTGCCACTCCTAAAATGTCTCCTCCTTTCGAGGGTTGTCCTCCTCCTCCTTCTACGTCTGCTGTTTGTCATCCACCTGAACAGGGTTAAAAATGTTTCTCTAATTCCTTAGATGGCATCTTATTTCAGCATTTCTTTCTTATTTTGCTCTTGCACATTTTGACTTCCTGTTGTTCAGTTCCACTTTCAGCCACCCGTAGTGTTGCATAATCAACCCACAAGTCTTTTTATGATTTCTGCTCTGTATCTTATTCAAGTAGCATCCTTTTTCCCCCTCACTTTACTTTCACTCTGTCCCTTTTCCCTCCTGTTTTTTTATTGTATCCCACTGGAGAGTAGCTAGACTGCCTGAGTGCTTCTCCCAGCTCCTGGTGCCGTAGATTCTGGCTGAAGAGGAAAGTAGGTATTGTGCACTTCTCCCAGTCTTTTGTTGAGGCCTCATCTGAGAGTCCAGGAAAGGTTAGAAAAGCAGAGTCTGTGTGTGCATGCCTTACAAAACCCGCTGTCTGCATTCAAAAATCAGTACTGTGGTTGTCAAGTCCTGAGTGGGGACACAGCATGCAGGTGTTTTGTTTTAATAAAGATATCAAACCAAAATTTTGTGTTTTCTGTTTGTTTTTGTTTTTTTGTAGGATGCCATGCGTGATCATGACTCTGGTGAGCATTTTCTCTGTCGTTCTGTGCTTTGTTAAACCGGTTTGGGCTGCAACATGTTTACTTCACGTATTTCCCACTCAGAATGCGCACTCACCTAAAACACCTTCCTCTCAGTCCATATATAGTGAAACTAGAGAGAGTGCAAAAACAGTGTAAATGCTGATTGAGTGCTGAAATTGCCAGTAGAAGCTTAAACTTAGTCGTTGAAGTGGAAAGAAGCAGAACATTAGCTAAAAGCTTAATGGAGAGAAATGTAAACTAAAAGCTGAAAGGAGAAAAACCCATTTTAAATGCTAGAAATAACAAAACAATATCTAAGAGTTAATCAAAAGCAACAAAATGTTAGCTTAAAGTTAAAAATAATAGAATGCTATCTAAAAGTAGCAAATTGATAGTTAAGGCTAAAGGTGGCAAAATGTTATCTAAAAGTAGCAAAGTAGAAGCTGAAGGGAAAACTAAATAAATGCTAGTAAAAGCGATAAGTAGAAAAATGCTAGGTGAATGTAGCAAAACAGCTAGTAGCTAGATGTAGCAAAATGGCTAAAAGCTAGATGTAGCAAATGGGTAAATACAAGATAAACAAGTAAACTGGCAGCCAAAAACTAAGTAGCATTAAGAGATAAAAATAGAGCCAGTATGGTGAAGCAGATTTCAAAGAAAACATTTCATTACTCTCACGTATTTTTATTGGGCAATATTTGTAAACAGTTAAATATTTTGAAAAGTACAAATGTTACCAGATTGAGCTGAATGTTTTGGTCAATGAATAAAATAGGATAAATTATGCAGGAGTAGAAAAATGTATGGGGTGTTAAACGGATAAAGAATAATGTGCATGCTAAATCAGCATTTACATATTTATTATAATGACTTGGACACCATCCTTTTTTTTTTTTTTTACCTTCTTTGTGTTCTTAAAGCGGGTAGTTCCCCCAGCCAGAGCCCCACGGGTTGGTCCCAGTCCCAGTCCAAAGCCCCACCGCCTTCCCAGCGAGAGAGACGCTTGTCCGTCACCACTCAGGAGAAAAATAAAATCGTAAGTTCTGTGCAACCTGAATTCTGCTCACATGAAGCTCATGCGTCATAGCTTGCGTCCGTCTGCTTCCTGTTCACGCAGAGGCCTCGGGAAAAGCGGGACTCTAGTTATTACTGGGAGATCGAGGCCAGCGAGGTGGTTCTGCATTCCCGCATCGGCTCAGGCTCCTTTGGAACGGTGTACAAAGGGAAATGGCACGGTGAGAATGCGTTACGAACGTCCTGTCTGGTGGAACGCTTTCCCATTGTCACTCAGTAGTTAACACAGACACGAGTTGATCAACACTTGTGAAAGTGATTAGTGTTTTCATCATGCCTTTCACACAAGCCTTCTGTGCTAAAAGCAACAAAACATGCGTTTCTGTCATAGGTGATGTAGCAGTGAAGATTTTAAAGGTCACTGACCCAACACCAGAGCAGTTCCAGGCATTCAGAAACGAAGTGGCAGTCCTGAGGTAAGAAAAAACTTAAACCTTTTATTATTTAAATCCTAATTTCATCTTACGTCACCGAACTCGTCCAGCTGCTCCAACAATGGTGAATTTCCAGCAGATGCGCTTCATCCCGAACCTTCTATCTAACACTGTCTTCAGTTTGATGATTTCCTCTTCCCCTCTGCTTCGGGCTGTAGGAAAACGCGACACGTCAACATCCTTTTGTTCATGGGCTACATGACGCAGGACAACCTGGCCATCGTGACTCAGTGGTGCGAGGGCAGCAGCCTGTACAAACACATCCACGTCCTGGAGACGGACTTCAAGATGATCCAGCTCATCGATATCGCCAGACAGACGGCTCAGGGCATGGAGTGAGTTAGAAAGAAGGCAGCGTTGTTAAAGACGGATAAAAATAACTTGATATTTTCTAAATTATGTCTGTTTCCCAGCTATCTACATGCAAAAAACATCATCCATCGTGACATGAAGTCCAACAGTATCCTTTCTTTTCCGAGTGCAAAACAAAATCCTTCATCTGAATAATGCCAAGGATCAGAACTTCCTCTGTATGTTTTTCGCCGCAGTTCCTTGACATCAGTGCAGACATCTTCTTGCACGAAGGCTTAACGGTGAAAATCGGGGATTTTGGTCTTGCCACGGTGAAGGCCAGGTGGAGCGGCTCCCAGCAGGTGGAGCAGCCGTCTGGATCGATTCTTTGGATGGTTAGTAAGACAGCAAAACCGCAGAGAGACTGCAGCGGAGGGAAAACTTCAGGAGTTGTGGCAAAAACAGTTTTTGTCGTAAAACCTTTTTGTTGCGTGTGGACAGGCTCCCGAGGTGATCCGGATGCAGGACAACAATCCTTACAGCTTCCAGTCTGACGTCTATTCATACGGAGTGGTTCTCTACGAGCTCATGACGGGAGAGCTTCCGTACTCGCAGATTGCGAACAGAGATCAGGTGAAAACTCACGTCCACATCAAACTGTGCATAAAGTTTAATCTATGCTTTCATTCTCGCGTCTCCCTCGTTGTCTTGCGTGATGAAAGTTGTGCAACTTCCTTCTGTTATCTCCCGCTGACACCCGGTCAGTTCCAGGCAGAAGCTGGTCTTGCGGAGCGAGGCGGTTTGCAGTGTGTGTTTGTTTACGCGGAGCACACGAACATCCACGTCTTCAGAGGGGGGAAAACATAACATGATCTTTCTCAGACTCCTTATTCAACAACAGGAGCCTTATTTCAAATGCCTGATCCATCATCATCATCATCATTGTATGGGAGGAAAAAAACCCCCAACAATCTTATCCTGCTGTGACCGTTGTTTATATGCTTACCTATGGGCAACAGAGGGATGATCCCTCCCACCCCACATCTTCAGCCAAACTAAAAAACACTCAGTAAAAAAGGTTGTCCAAAATGACG
>JAVKLF010000152.1:6928794-6943108 GCA_034783495.1 Millerichthys robustus | reverse complement strand
TACCCATGCAGAGGATTTACTCAACATTTTTTTAGACTGAGATATTTAAACTCCTCCACTTGAGACAGGACCTCACTCCCAACTGGAGAGGGTAGTCTGACCTATTTCAAACTGAGTACAATGGACTCAGATTTGAAGGTGCTAATCCTCATCCCAACAGTGAACCACTCCAGTGAGAGCTGGAGATCACAGCACAGTGACGCCAACAGGACCACATCGTCTGCAAATAGTAGAGACAAAATCCTGAGGTCAGCAAACCGGACCCCTTTGCTCAGAAGTCCATGGTCTGCTGGACCATGGACCATGGTCTCCATGGTGATGTCTCACCTTGTTACCATAGACTGCAATGTGACTGCACAGCTGTTTAATCTGAAATTATTTCTGTCAAGATGAGACTTGATTTTACCGATCAGTCATGGCCACCTGTTCGAGCATAGCAGAGCCTGTGTTGGTCTTCCAATTACCAGATATGGATGTCCTCCTGACGAACAGAAAACATGTTTTGATTTATTTTTTCTTTGGCTGTGAAGCTTAAAAATAGCAATGTAATTCTACATACATGTAGGCTTTGTAGTCAGTGCCAATCTTCTGGATTCTGATATCGTACTTGGAGTCGATGAGAGGCTCTGTCGTGGTGTAGGTCTGAGTGAGGGCCACGACACTGGCTATGTCCTGGAACTTACTGTGATTGTCCACCTTCACCTGTACGCATAAAAGTAAACCAAACAAAGAAGAAATAGCAACTATATTAAATCATTTCTTGACATGGATAAGTACTTGTTTGTAATATTTAAATTTGACTAAACTTGCAGTATAAATGTCACTATACAATAGGTGTTGGTAAGATTAGATGGATTTTAAAGAAACATGACTGTACCTTCCCTATTCCGGAGTGGGCATGTCCAATTTTTACCACAACAGGAAATGATGGCATGCTTACCTAAATGACAAAACTGCTGTGTTATTACACTTTCTTGGGTTTTATGGTTTTATTTTTCATTCAGAAACTTGTGATTTTTTTCTTCAAAAGTTAATATTTGCAATTGAGTCCTCACCATCTCTTTGTAGTTTGGGTAAAAGGTCTGTTCAATGAGAGGAAACTTCTCAGCACCTAGTTTTCTGCACGTGTTGATAAGCTGAGCAAACTGCACAAACACAAGAGGAAACATTTCAGACACCATTCGAAAATTGACTTACAGCCTGACAAAGAAATACAAGGTAGAAAGCCACAATCTCCTCCTGAAATTATTATTATTTCTCTGCCGTTCACGTTAGATAAAGAGCTCCTTGGCTGCTGAGTGCTTACTGCCCACGGCTTGTCACACAGATTATAGATGGATTCGAGGGAGTTGATGCTCGGAACGCCACCGTATTGCAGACCGATGATCAGGTTGCGAAAATCTTCGTTCTGGGTCATACTGAAGGCGTGTTGGCGAATGAGGACAAAGTCTGGCTTGAAGGATCTGAAGAACAACAACAGGAGAGACGTGACCAAAGCTGACCGGCATGTGATCGAAGTGGATGAGTCAGGCTGAGCCGCAGTAGGCGGACAAAGTTTCATCAAAAACACAGATGAAAATGTGATGTAGTTTATTGCTTCTTGTTGTTGTGACGTCATGTCTTACCTGACAACCTTGGTACCATTTCGGAGCACTTGCATGTTCACGCTGCAGACTCCATTGGCGTAAGCCACAACATTGATCTCATTGAATTCAGCCTAAATTCACAAAAGCAGACAGTTATATGAGGACAGATGGTTGGTTTGACGAGAGCTTGAAACGTACCTGTTCCACTTTGATATCGTAATCTCCATGCACCTTTTTTCCTCTGAATAATTTTGCCCTGGGTGAAAAATATTTCAGTTTTAATAAATCGGCAGAATAAACAGACAGATTTTTAAAAGTAAAAATGATAATGAAACTAGGCTTTCTTTCGTTGTGAAATAGCAGAGTTAAACTTTAAAAATGACATCTCATTTTCAATTCCTTGGCAAGTCTGCCAATGTTGGCTGTGGCGGTCATCTTGAAATAATTTTACTCCAAAACTTATTCAGCTCTAGATGTTCACCCAGTAATTGCTTTGAGAGTTTCATTAATGATTCCTGAGATATTTTACTAACAGACAGAGTTGATGCCAACAGTTATTGCTACAGTCAGGAAAACATCTTCCACTTTAGCTGTGTCTCATTTCAGGGGCTGCAGCCTAACTAGACCATGGTCCACGGAGGCCAAACCCCTCTCAGTCCATGTAGGCTGAATAAAACAGCTGGGAGAAAAGACGGTTTGGGTCCTCGGATGACAAATGTTTTCGTGACCACATAATACCAGGTTACCATAGTAATATGTTCTACATCACGCCGACTTGGTAAACAATATTTTTTTACATTTTGCCGTTTGCTGATGGCGATATTAATCCTGGGATATATTCGATCAGGAAGAATACTCAGATGCAGTCATTTTCAGGATTTTGAGGGCCACATTTATCAGCCACGTGAGAAGGAGCCCACCAATTGGTACAGCCTTTGGTGCGAGGACGTAAGTGGTCGACAAGTGCAGACTTTGGAGAACGCAGCCCATGAGTTGAGACACAGCCAGTGGTACTAACCTCTTGTTTAGTAGATTAGCTTTGTTTACTAACTTTGAACACCGTTAGGGAACCAATTAGTTTCCACTAAATTAGGTTTTGCTAACAGTTAACTAACAAGCTCAAAAGGCAGCGGTTTTGTCCAAACCTGTTCTCTGGTTCATGAGATATTTTGCTAACAGACAAACATGTACACACAAACACAGAAAAAACCAAACATTACTAATGTCTGCCTCTTGCTTTGTACCAGCAGGTGATAATAATGTGGGTTTTGTGACAAGCAAAATTGTGAATCACTTAAATATTAACGATACTGACTGAACAACACAGATAGGAGAGAAAAAAACTCTTTCTGAGCAACACAGCATCTCGTCCTTCCTTCAGTCAGACAAGGAACGCTCTGAACCATTACACAACACTTTCAGAGGAAGCAAGAAGGCTTATTTCAGTTTAGGAGTGGGTCACTTCATTGTGGAGGAGGTCTGTTTTAACATTTATGGAACTGCAAGTGATCACACAACTGGATTATTGAGACCCTGATGACCAAACAAACCACTGGATTAACACGCAGGGGTCATATCCTCCAGTATAACTTTGGACAATTACAAAAAAGACAAACCAGAGTGCCCGTCTCCATCTATTTTCTGGAGTTGCCATGGTGAAAGCTTTAATTCGGCTCCACGCTAAAAGCGGTACACGCTGTACTCTGCTTTGGCCGAACAGAATTTGGAGAATGCACACATTTCAGGGGAGCTCTGCGTGCGTTAACATATTTTGTCAACATATTTTCATAGCTCTCTCACTTCCTCTCAGTTTGAATCCCCCTGCTGTCACATACCCTGCACTCGCTGCTTATTAAGCTGGGGCTTACAGCTGAATAATGCATGTACGGGCTAATTAGAGTACCAGGAGGAGAACAGGCATTAAAATATGTATTTGGTGAAACTCAAACGCCTGAATGAGTCACAAAGAAAACAGGTCTGTGCTTTCATTTTTGGGCTTTTAATTATGAACATGGAGACATGTGAGGTGGGTAAAGCTTTTTACAATTGATTGATGTGTGATCAACAAACATCAGCTGCAAGTTTCAAGTGATAACGGTTCAGTGGAGTGCATTAATATGGAACAAGGAACATCGCATTTTATGCAAAATTGCTGCGTGAAGGCCTAACGCAGAATTACAATGAAAATGAAGCTGAAACTGTGTTGTTAAAGCTAAAAGAAACACTAAGTAAAAGTTAAAATACACCAAAAAATGCAAGCTGAAATGAGTCAAATACAAAGACTAAAAGTCACAAATCACTAGCATAAAGCTAAAAGTAATAAAATGCTAGCTTACCCACCTAGCCATGAATTTGTCTGGCCCAGATCTGGCCCACAGGATTTGTTTTTGAATAAAAAGTAAACATTTTGAAAGGTTTTAAAAGTAAAAGAAAAAGTCATAAACAACAGGTCCTGAATGAGCTGAACATTTTAACATTTGACTGTTAAAATAGCACAAAGTGTGAGAAAAAGGAACAGAATATAAAAACCAGAAAAAGAAGACAAGATGAACAAGATCAAAACAGTTTGAATATTGAATCTGGATTCACACAGTTAATAAAACAAACAACAAAAACAAGAAAAACAAAGCCCACACTTTTGTTAGTTGTGCTTTATCTTCTGCGCTCCTCCGGCCTTGAAACGGTCGTTATTTGGAGGGCAGGATGTTTGCTGCTGCTCTTTTTGAAAGAGGAACAACAACAAGAGCCGTCTTTTGTACAAATCAATAGGGGTGCAATAAAAAAAAAACACAGAAGGGAAACCAAATAGTGTAATAATACTTTATGGTTTCTCTTATTTAAGAAAGACACCAACACATATTTCAGTGAAAGCATTGCACCCATGTCGCTGGGAAAGAGATATTTTTATTATTTTTTATGTTTTCAGTCGATTTAGCGGAGAGCTCTGCAGGCGAGACTCCATGCTGAATTTTAATGTGCAATTACTTCGCCTGCTCTCACATGTGGGTAATGTTAACAGAAGATTAAGCTCCCGGCACCGGGCATATTTTTCCCCAGTTCTTTAGTTAAAACAGAGCATTTTGTGATTAGGGATGCTGACAGAGAGGTCAGAAGTATTCACTTTCGTTACTCAAGTAGAAGTTGGGGTTATAGGGTTTATCAACTCAAGCGTTTTACTCAAGTAAACGTGTCAAAGTATTGGCTTTAAAACTACTTAAAGTATAAAAGAAAAAGTAACGTAAATGAAAAATGCTATTAAGGACCAAACCCCAGTTCCAGGGGTTATTAGTGCACAATCATACCTCCAACCAAAACACATTTTTCTAAAGGCCATAATGACTATAATGTTATATTAAAATGCTAATGTTGGAAAATGTGGGATGCACTAGACTTCCTGTTTCAGTCACATAAATATCTCTGCCACATCATCTTCATACTAGACTAAATATGTCTGATACGTCCTGCTGGAGTGTGATGGGATTTGTGTCACACAGGTGTAGCCTACAAACTAATAGGATGGTTTATATTTATACTGATTATCCAACAGGTACCATATTTTTGGATATATATATATTTGTTTTTCGACAACATCACTGTTCCATTACACAACTATGCAGATATTTTTATTCCTCGCTGCTGAAGGTGGACAGTGATGTTGTCTGCATCTATCTGTTAGCAAAATAGCTCATGAAAAGATTTCGATGAAATGTTCTGAAGGTTTTCATTGGATGTATCTGAGCATGAGATCTTGCAACATTGCATGAGGTTGCAAATATTTTTTGTTGTCTGATCAACACAATACTCTAAAACTCGGTGCTGAAAAACATCTGGCAATATGCATTCCTTCGAAGAAAAGCTAGTCTTTAAATCCTTTGACTGTATTTTCTCTTCACTTTGCACCATCCTTGACATTTCACATCCATCACATTCAATAAAGATTTCAGAACTAAATTCTGTCTTAATAAAAATGTACAGTAGGTTTTAGGTTATAGGCTGTCACGATTCAGTTCCTAAAAGCAACGTTTTCGCCCAAACTTGTGTGTAGAGAATGCAACTCAAATTTTTGATTGAGAAATATTTTAAAACCGTTCCTAAATGAGACTAATAACTTAACTCGGTGGTGTCAGGAAGAGACACAAAATCCAGCAGAAACGGCTAAGGGAGGAAAATATGATCCATAAAATTCCAGTCATGTTTTGATGAGCCTGATTTGATTTAATTAACAGATGCTTGGGATGGCTGAGCCTTCTGCCCCATGTCATCAATCTAAAAAAAACAACTTATTTCTGGGTTTCCTTCTGCTCAGTCCCATCACTCTGGCTTTGATTTTAGGTCGCAAAGGGAGGGCTGTCTGAACGCTGCCTACACATAAATAATGCCTCAGACTGGAGATGTGCAGCATCACCGAGAAAAGTGGCTTCTTGGCGGAATGAAAACAGACATTTTATTTTTCGAAGGCTTGCCAGCAGCAGTATACTTCAGTAAAGCTTCTGAATACAAAGCGCATGTTCTTTGTAGAAATGTTTTTGCCTTTACATCCTTCTTTTGTGTTTTTTGTACTTTAAAAGCTGACATTCATACCTGCCAGGGTGAATTAGAACCACTGGGTCATAGGTCTTCTGAAAACAACCAAAAGGAGACATGAAGTGCAACCCCCACCCCCGACGCTCAGTGATACTGAGCTGTCATAAAAAATAGATGCAGCATTCAGACAGAGGTAGGTCTTCGAATGAATGTGGCTAAATGCAGCACATATACACACACTACACAGAATAATGGAGGCTGTGAACACCGAACACCGTCATATTTGTCAAAACAATGTCGGGGAAAAGAAATACATGTTTTTTCCCCCCTTTTCCTTTTGATAAATATGACAATCCAAATTTCTATCCAATTCTGATACCGAGAATAAGATCACAATCGGCTTTGGATGGATGGTGTGTTTGAGGCTAATAATTTCTAGTGTAGTTGTGACTAGCTTTAAAAAGCAAAGCAACATCCAGATACATTCCTCAGTCCTTCACAAACAAGCTCTATTTCCCTCAGAATCATTCAAGAACAACGAAAGGATGACGTTTACTTATTAACCTTTCAACAAATACTTTATATTTTGTTACATTCCTTTTCCGTAAGGCACACAACGCACGTGGCCAGAGCTTACATCTACACATCACACTCATCAAACAGACGTTTTCTCTGAACATAACGTTTAAAGGAGATTTATGTCTTACGGCTTTCCATCTAAATAAATGAGGAGAAACGCTGCAGTGGAAAAACAAGAAGTCGTCTGTGTAATTGAAAGCTCATGCTGTGACCAAGTTAGTGTTGGAAAGAAGATTCTATGCAACAAAATATCCCTCTGCGTTTGTGTGCTTTCTAACTTACAGAGGATGCAGACGAAGATGCTTTAATCTACCTCTGAGCATGCTCCCTCAGGACAGTGTCTGCTATTAAACTGGCTTAGCTTCCTTTTAAACCCAATCTCGTTCCATTAATGGCCTGATGGTCCTTTCTCCCCGCAGGCTGAGGAACATCGACAGGCTGACGATCTATTAGATGTATATTATCTTCTCAGATGCATTGGTTTCTGCATTTTGCACGTCATGAGACATGCTATCAGTGAGCAGGAGGAGGGAAACCCCATTGACCGAAGGAGAGAGCACTGCAGTATGTGGACAAAACACGAAATTAAGGCGTTTTCTGTCAGTTTCTGCACAACCTGGAGCAGAACAATATCCAAATAGACTAATGGATCGTGTTGCAGCAAAAGATTTTCATGACTGGATCAGACTACTGCGTGAAAAAAAAGAAAAGAAAAAAGCTTCACAAAAGACTGAGAGAGAACATTAAAAGTGCTCAATTTTGGTGTTATATCGATAAAATGGTTGTGTTTCCTTAAGCATCAGCCCATAGATACACACATTATTAAAACACAAAAAATAGTGACAATTTGGGCTTCACAGAGGCGCATTCATGTAGTTTCTCTTAAGCATCCCTGATGAGTCGTAAGAAAAAAATGACATAAAGGATGAACAACAGAACGCATCGAATGCATTCAAAATCGATCCACGTTAAACTATTCAGGAGCGTTTTAAGGGTTATCTTACCACTCCTGCTGTGGTTCGTCGATCACAAGGAGAATCTTAAACTTCTTGGGTGTCGTGACTTGGGTCTGCTCCACGAGCCCCGCTGAGGCGGCTGTCTGCTTAACGACGTTAGTGATGGAGCTGAAGAAGCCTGATCCGGTGGACTGCGCAGGCTGAGGTTTTCTCTCGGGAGCAGGAGACGCGGCTGGCGCCACGGGCCCGGCTGTAGGGGACTTGGCCGGGGCGGAGGAAGCAGTGGCTGCAGGAGCCTGAGCCTGAGCATCGGGCCTCTGAAGGTCTGTCATGTAGCCATTGGGCAGGTTGGAGATGAACGTGCTGTCCGAGAGACGCCGGCGCAGATAATTCATGGCTGCAGCAGGGTCCGTGGAGCTCCGGGTGTGTTTGGGGAAAACGATCCTGCGGAGAGACTCCTGGGTCTGAATGTGGTGCTGATGAAGGCTGATGGGTGTGTGTGTGTGTGCGGGGGGGTCTCCATGCAAACTCCTAACGTATGTATTCCCTCCCAGATTCACAGAGCATCTTCGGAGCTCTCCCTCACTAAGTGACGCTCCAGTGTCCGGCAGCCAATCCCCTTCTTCTATTCTTTCCTCAACCATGGCACATGATGCTCTGCCTCGCCACGCCTCTCCATCCTCCTCCCCTCCCTCTCCTAGTCGCATGCCTGACTTCCCTCCCCCTCCCCCATTTTCTGCTGCCTCCGAGGCATCATCCCTTTTTTTTAACCACAGCATGAAAAATAGAGGGGTTTCTAGTGGAAGTGGGATCTGAGTACTACATCACAAATGCTTCCCGCCTTTTCCTCCAGTTCAGCAGGACTCCCAGGCTCCTGTTGGCTTTTCTGTCTGTTAAACACAAGGCATCAAATCTAAAATGGCTGTTTGGACTGGTGGGCAGTGTTGAACAGGAGAAAGAAACGTCAGCAGCAGTCCCTTGAGAGCCAAATGCAGGCTGTAAACACTCTCAGTCAAGCATTTTATTTTGATACAGCTACACTTTTAACTGAATCTTTAGCTTTGCATTTGAAAAATCTGAATACTGCAGAACACACAGGAGGAGTGTGAAGAAAATGACTTTTAACACTAAGATGGATATTTAAAAAAGGGCTGGGAAACAGATCAATGGGTCAATAACATGTGGTTTTTCAGAGGTCACCATCTTTACAGGCAACAGACAACACAACTTAATTCTGACAGATATATTCAATATATTTTACCATTTTTACTCAGTTTATCTGATTGTGGTTTTGAAATTAGAAGGTTCAAGGTTAAGATGTGAAAATTGAAACCTTTTATGAGGCACAGTACTGTCAGTCACAGTAGGGTGAAGGTTGAGCTATTTATCCATAAAAACTAGACATGTGTGTATTATTTTCAATATTTTGTATTAAAAGTGGTACAAGAGTAACCTATAAAATGTCTCTTTGCGTCGAAATCCGAATCTTCTTTGTGCTCTGGAGACATCAGCTGGTATTTCTGTGTAGTGCACAATAAAGCCAATTTTGCCCGCGTAGGAGTACTACAGCTTTGAGTTTTCTTTAAGTACAAACAATTGCAAGCCCCAAGAATATCAAGTGCTGACAAATAAATCATCCACAATATCACGAGAAGCAGCAGCTGTGATGCAGCAAACGTAGGCGTCTGTGACTTTTACAGTCAGACAAGCTACTTCAGTCCAGTCTCCAAGGTAATTTGTTCAGAGCTGTAAAATGTGCATGAAGCTTGAAATAAAAATAACACAGCTCTTATTGTGTTATATAATAAGTACTAAATTAAAAACAATAATTGCACTTCACTATAGTGAGTGGTTGTTTGTCTCGTGTGTCTCTGTGGCCCTGTGATGGGCTTACATGTCCAGGGTGTCCCGCTCCTCGCTGCTGGAGATGGACATCAGATATCTGTGACCTGGAAAGAAGAAGTAGGATAGGATAGTATCCTGCTATTAAATAATAAAATACAAGCTATTATTCTAATAAACTATTATTTATTAGAGTGAACACAATAATTAGGTCAGATTTTTGGATGTTTAATTTGAGTAAAACTATACTTTACCTAAACTTTCTAAAATGCCTTTTCTTTCTTTTTGTAATTGTCTTTGTTCATCATCTCACAATATGTTAGTTCAAATATATGCTAATCAGCACATTCTGGGTTTTGTAGGGCTTTGTTTTGTTAAATTTTAAGGAAAAAGATTGCACTTTTTTATTCCTAGAAACCTGGCTGACAGGCTAATCAACTACTCGCACAAACATATATCAATATTTGCTTTTCTCCTTATATTATTTGTATCATTTTGACACATAAATGTTATTTGCATAAAACTGGACAGAAAATATTGCTGGTTGTGAATATAAAAATTCAGTTCTGTATGTTTTGATTGAAGAAATACAGAGCCACTGAGGAATGACCAAAAAGCCACCAGTGGCCCGAGAGCCACAAGTTGCTGACCCCTGAGTAGGCCCTGTAGTTGGTATAATTACGTTTTATAAGAAATAACAAACATTACTCAAGCATCAATACATTAACTTAAAAGTGTTTATGGAATAAATGCAGTTTAGCTCGGTTTTTTTTATCGGAGGATTTTGTATCCGGGAGATGAACCTCGTCTGACCGCTAGGGCTGCTGCTGCTCGGCTGTCTTTTGTTTGAGGGTTGCTTCTGTGATCAAAAACTAGGAGTACAGACTTAACTCATCTAACTATATTGTTGATATAAATCCATTTTTTGTCGAAAAAGTAAGTACAACTAATTTATCGCATGCCTTTAAAGTTCATCGTAAGAAAAAAAATCTATGTCTGCCGTGAAGCACCTCTATCTTTGAGCCTTTAATCGAAGAAGTTTGTTACGAAGTGTACTCACTGAGCTAAAGTTAGCCTTTTACTTTGTAAATGTAATGACCCCCACACACAACTATTTGTTTTAATTTCTATCACTGTAGTAAACAATTACTATACATTTGGAGTACAATTTTTAAGTCTTACAGTTAAAACGTTTACTAGCTCCAGCAAGTTTACGTTTCTAGCTGTTAGCTCAGTTTAGTTAGCAGTGCAGCTAGTCCGTGTTCGTCGTATCAGTCGTGATGTTAGGGTTACACAAACCGTTTTCTATCTAGTCATCACTGTTAAAACTATGTCTTTTAATTTTTGTTCACTAACTGCTTTTTTTATTTTTCCTCTTCAAGATATATTCCTGGTTGTTGTCTTCGGTGGTGTAGCATGCTACCATCGATGTTAGCAACTAGCCTGTAGCTGTAAATGCTAAGCACTAGCATGGACCTGTTGAACTCTCAGTTCATGGACAAGATGAACAATAATATTGGGAGACTGCACTACGACGGTCAGTTTATTAACATGTTTTTCCTGCCTCTTGATTGTAAATAGTGTTATTAAGGTGTTAACATTTTTAAAAGCATTGCAGTTGAAGTTGTATCCTTTTACATAACTTACCCTTGTTATGTTCTTCATCTTTCTTGACTTGACTTGAAATTAGTGCTTAATATTGTTGTGATGATATGACTTGCAACAAATAGCAAATGGCCTGTACTTGTACCGTGCATTTTCAAGTGTCCAGGACCCTCTGACCGCCTGCAGGCAAGAAGGGTCACAACAGATGAGACAGACAGAGCAGGGGTTTGAACCAGCAACCCACGTCCCCTAACCACCCATCCACAGCCACCACAAATGAACTAATAGCATTGATGTCTTTTTGGAGTGTAGGGCTCCATGTTATTGTTCAAATACTTTAAGCATCCATATGATTGACAAAACACACAAATGCAAACATTTGAGCTAACCATTTATTGCAGTTTGCACAATATTTTGTGATTATGTCTATTGCACAGCCCTACTTTAAATTCAGCAAAATTACAGCCAAAAGCAATTTTGAAGCCTCTGCATGCTTTCTTAGAGTTTGTATTTTATTCCTTTCCTCCAGATGAGTCCAGGATCCCATCCCCGTCGACTGCTGTGTCCACCATAACTGGGCCTCCTTCGCACTGCCCGAACAAACGCAAGTTTGGGGAAGAACAGATGGAAGACCGACTCAGCTGTGACGATGACCACATGACTAAAATGAGCAGACTGTTTGCCACTCAGCTGTAAGTGCGTTTGAAAAAGTTGAATTTAGTTGGAAAGGTACCTATTTTTTGATTGACTGGGAGCAAAATACATAAATAGTTATATTTGCAAACAAACTTTCTGTAGTTTCTTTTGGCATTTTGTGTTTTTAAAGAACCTGAAATAGCAGCACTTGGTTGAACTCTGCTGGTTGGTGTTGGATTAGTCACTGAGAGGGATTCAATTGATCGGCTTTTGGGTTTAGAAATGGAAACGGTTGCAAATCTTATCTAACAGAGCTTGTCATGCTTACCAACTGTTTGTGGTCTCGGCTGGCACTTTATGAATGTGACAGAGCAACACCTCAAATACGACATCCCAGAGGCTGCAGCCTAGTTTATCCACTTTAAAGCAGTAGTTGGACAAATTCACTTTTTAAAAAAATAAAGGACATCCTTATAAATATTGTGTTATAAATTGTTTTACACAATTGGTCAGACAGATTGTGTGCAAACTGTTAGCCATCTTATAAATTGTGATTTTATTATAACTGAAACATCACAATCACTTAATGTGATTCAAGGAGTGAATGAGTAAGAAACAAACTTTGACACTATATTTATCTTTTTTTTTTTAGTTTTTCATAAAACACAATTAAGAATGCAAGTTACCTTTATCGTAAAATATTGATAAAATAACATTATTAGGGTGTTTAAATATATGTTAAACATATTTAAAAGATTTTATTTTATTCTATTAGTAAACATGATTTCTAAGTGAAAAATCACAAATTAATAAAATCTGCAGGTCACAGTTTTTAAATCCTCAGCCTTTTTTGTTTACATCATTTGGTATAACTGTTAAAATTAAACACGAAGGCTCTGTTCTATCAAATTGTTTCACTTCCTACTAAAGGCCAAATGATACATAATAATAATACTATTTAATAGTAACAGTTGAACTAGATTGAAGCATAAAAAAACCACACACAAAGGAATCTTCTGAAAACATAAAACCCTAAAATGAAAATCAGTTCATGTCATTAAATGGACTACTTTCTTCGTCTGACTACCATTTTTTCACCCAGACTTTCAGTGTGTAATATGAAAGAAACTGTCTGACTAACAGAGGTTGAGAATTCTTCTGAGCTCCAAATAAACAATAATTTTACCAAATTTCTCTCAGAATGAGATCTCTGGCAGCTCGTTTTAAAATTAAAATATAATGTACAAAACCATCCAGACGATAAGAAACTGCCTTTAACATCTCAGCCAGCTTCTGACTTCTGGTGTTTGTGAAAAGCTTCCTATTTTAGGCAAATAACTAGTTATAAAAAAGTATAAATTGCAAATGAGGAGAAGCTGTGAGGCAAAGTGTATATTTAACTTGTTTTTTTATTTTCTTAAGGGCCCGTCCCTCTGCTGGAGACAACCGTAATGAGCACTGGAGCCTCAGCCACAGTCCTGTGGAACGTATTGTTTCTTCTCCTCTTGGTATCCATGGGAACCACCCGTATGCACCCGTTTCTAACTACGACGTAAATCAACCTCTGGCTTTGACCAAAAGCACCGGTGACTTTGGAGTCAGCCGAATAGCGAGGTCTGTTGTGAGCAGCACGGTGGAGCGGCAGCAGGTTCGTTTGCTTGTAATAATTATTGCTCTGTTTGTAGCATAAATCTTAAAATAAAGCTTTTTTTGTTCCAGATGGCTGGACTGACTATTTTAAAAAGGAGAACAAGAATTGATGTATTCCTCTTTGAAATCAGAATTAGATTCAAATAGAGAATTTCCTGAGTCAAACTGAAACCAGGAATCAAAATAAATTTGTAGAACTGTCAAAGATGTTAAAAATGTTCTATATGAAAATAAAGTCTTGCTAATGAATGATACGCCTAAATCACCGAAGTGTTAAGTAGGTCTACAGCTGATGGGAAAACCCTACAAGTGTGAAAAACACCTTCTGAAAATATATCCCCTTTTAGGGCTTTGCTTTACTTTTTTGTCTTTAAGTTACACATTCAAAGACTGAAAGTCTCTGAGCTTTTGGAAGCCGTTGCTGAATCAAAGTCAATCAAATCCTAGAATCAGTCTTGTACATTAAGCTTGGTTGTTTTTATTTTTCAGAACCGTCCCTCTGTCATCACCTGTGCCCCTGCGAGCAACAGGAACTGTAATCTGTCTCACTGCCACATGAATGGCTGCGCTCCCGTCCCACCTGCAGATGAGAAAAAGACCAATGGTAATTCTTCCTCTGCCCTCTCACGGTGGAATATGTTGCACATAGCTAAGGATATAAACAACAACAGTGGTAGCAGAAAAGTTCCACGTCAGACCAGACGAGCTGCTCCTTGAAGCTTTTGCTCATCTGCAGCCTCCTCCTAAATAAACACGCCCGCAAGCTTTTAGTGATGTGGTGTGAAAATGAGGCCCCCCAAAATAATCTATTTGTCCACTAGAGGCAGCAGCTGAAAAATCCTGAAGTCTGTATGAAATTAGGGGTAGCACTACACGCGAGGATTACATTTTTTAATGCTTTTTAAGCATCCATCCATCAGCAATAAAATAAAAAAA
>JAVKLF010000152.1:6896518-6909376 GCA_034783495.1 Millerichthys robustus | reverse complement strand
CTTTTAGCTAGCCTTTTGTCACTTTTAGCCACTGTTTTGATACTTTTAGCTAGTTATTACTTTTTAGCTGTTTGGCTGTTTTTAGCTTTCAGCTAACATTGAACTAATTTTGACTTTTAGCTGGTGATTTGCTCCATTCAGCTTTACCCTCTCACAAATTTAAGCTGTTATTCATTTTCCAATGCAATGTGAATGCTTCCAGTAAAAACATTTTTTTTGGTTTGCGTCCACAAATAAACAGTAAATTAGTCTGACTGGAAACATCTACTTAACAAAACAGAAAATAAGCTTTTCTTCTAAAGTTCCAAAGGTTTCTTTGCTTAAAACCAAACCCAGTTAGTCAGAACAGCTGGAGAGCCAGCTTGAGGAAGAAAGCTGGCTCTTTAGCTCATCAGGAGTTACATCTGTGGCAGCTGGAGTTTAATGTAAAAGAGAAGCAGAAAAATGTACAAATAACAGCTTTGTAAAAAAAAAATCCTAAGGAAACTTTTAGACTGAGTTATCTTGTAAAATATCAGAAACAGAGTTTACAATAAACAGTAAGGGAGATGGGGTTTCTTTTAGTTGGAAGTGTTGTTTGATGATTGTGTTGATCCTTTTTTACATAAAAACAGCAAAAATGTTTCCTGTTTGGTCAACATCTGACCCAAAGATTTTTTTCCAAGTTTAATAATCATGACTTTCCTGAAAGTAATAATAAGTTTAAAGCCTTGGCTCCGCCTCTATTAGTTACAGAGTTTAACACAAACCAGTTTGTCACGGCCTGTGTTTGTCTTAGTTTTCTTTCTCGTCTTTTTGTCCTGTGTGATTAGATCTGTTTAAGTTTAGTGATTCCTGTGTTTGGTTACTTTCTTGTGTTTTCATTCCCTCAGCTTCCATTAGTGTCCCTCAGTTCAGCTCCTCAGTCAGCCTGTCACAACCCTCAGTCACAACCCTCAGTCTTTGTTTCTAGTAGGATGTGGAGGTGTTTTACAGGAACTATAAAACAGCTGAGCAGAACCAGCAGCTTTTTTAGGTTAGAGTGTTTGAATTGTCACTACTAATTGTCTATATACTGATGATTTGTTAATGTGCTGAGGAAACCTTTACTCTTGTAGAAAGAAAAAAAGATCTGAACCTTCCATCTTCTGTTTTTCCAGGGCTTTGAGACTGAGTCACTGTCTCTGTATAAATGAATGCATTAAGTTGATGATTCACTTTGTTTTTAAGCTCTATATTCTGTAAATGCCCCCAAAATGAACCTGAAGTGAGTTTTTTTTATTTTAGAATCAGACAACATTGTTGCTTTGAGGTCAAAGACCGACTCATGTCTAACATTTCCTGGTCAGTTCAGGGTATAAAGCAAACACAGGATGTTGTCTGTCACCAAACAAACAACAACAAAAACCCTTCCTTACTCATCGTTCCACACTTCCTGTTTGGGAATGAGCTTTTATTTTGCCACCTTAAAGGTGTCTGAAGACAAAACCTTACTGAAGAGCACTGAAGACAACTACAAGTAGACTGCCACACCTGACTGTGACTCATGATTCCACCTGCAGGATCTGACATAATAAAGCCATCTGTGTGTCTCCTTGTGCTTACCCACAGTTTTTCAATATGTTTTGCTGCCATGGCAACCTTTTCTTTTAAAACAAAGTTCTGTTTGTTTTTAGGTCCTCAAGTTCATTCTTACGTCCAACCTTCATTCAACCCCATTTCTTCAAACTGAGGTTGTTCAAAGCCATCTACAGCAGGTAAGATATTAGTTGTTCACATAACCCTTTTTCAAAAGACCTGAACTACCCCTTTAAATCAAAACGTGCTCTTTTAGTTTTAGTCTTCAATGATTCCTGTGTCTGTTAGATCTCTCACAGATATTTTTTTATAAATTTTTTTATATCTGTGAGTAAAGAAAAGTGACATATTTTCTTTGTCAAAAAAAAAAAGATGCTTTAATTTAAAATTGCATTTCTTTTATTATTGTGGGTATTTCAGTTTGGGATAAGACTAGTGGCTCCTCAAAGGAAGGACAACAAACAGACAATCTCTTATATATAGGTACAACATTTTTTCAATACTGCGAGTAAAAACATAAGTAAATAAAATAAAGTGACTCCATTACAGCTGAAGAAAATCGCCCCTCCAAATAAAGACTAACGGCATTCTGCACGATTGCTCCAAACTAATCAAGATCTCTTCTTCCTGCTTTCCTCGCTGGCTGACAATGATGATCTATGACTTTTCTGGATGTACAGCATCGGTCTGGGCTGTCATGGCGGTGACATGTTTTCATAGGTAATGATGCTAAATTACACAACCAGGAATAAAGGAGGCCACCAAGTCATCCATCACAGCCTGGTTTATATGAGTTGCCATCAGGGCCACTCTTCAGCATTCCCCCCAGTCCAGTCAAACACGCAGCTTTCTGTTCCTGACTTGTCTCTATTTCTCCTCCGTTCTCTGTCACACACACACACACACACACACACACACACACACTCGCATCTTACAAACACACAGTTTGCCACGAGCTACTAGAGGGGACATCTCATTCTTTCATCCGCGGCGAGTCATTGTGGTGGTGTCAGCTGGTGCCATCTCTTTTATCACACTGGAAGCTAATGGAAGCAACAACTGCAGGAGATGGGGGGAAGAATGCAAACTCACGCACACACAAACACACACACAGACATGCAGACAGAAACATAAGAGGCTGTGGAGATGAGGCAGGTGAACACGCCAGGCCTGGAGGCCTGTTTTCTGGTGGTGTTTTTTTTTTTCAATTTATTCTTTCTGGGGCCTCTCTATCAGCGTGTTTCTGATGCTCAATAAATCACACAGAGGGATTCAAATGTGTTTCTTCTATTTCTTTATTTTGTATTGTAACAATTAATTTTTCTAACATCCCCACCTGGCAGAATTGGAGTGACAGATGTGGGGTTCTGTTGAAAGGTTATGAACAATCAATATCTTACTTGTTGTAGATGGTTATTTGATTCAGTTCATGCAGACAATTTTGCAGTACATCGTTTTATTATTTAATTATGTTTAAACCAAAACCTAAGCTATAGTAATTTACAAACAGCAGGATTAGCAGCTAGCCTTAGCACTTCCTGTGCGTTCTGGGGTGGATGAAAAACATCTGTGTTTACATGAATTAACATGAACATTTTAGGATGCTTTAACAATCCACGTTGTTGATCTTGCTCTGACTAGCCATTAGCAGGTTCGTTTGTTCGGAGTTAGACCATTTCTCCAAACTAAAAAGGGCTATCCACAACAGGTGAGATGTATTTCGTTTACTTTTTTCTACAGAACCCCCCTCTAAGCACTATTGCTCTGGATGGCGTCTTGACCTTAATCAGCTTAGAAAAAGTCTTGTTCTAAATTAAACCAAAAGATAAACTGAACTTTGCATTTCCTCCACCTAATTACGTCCTTGTTATTTTATTGTTCTGCTGTTATTTCTATATCTATTGACTGGAAATACTCCATGGACACGAGTTTGTTTACAAGAGAGGAAAAAAACAGCCAATTACTGCAGGAGGATTCAGAGCAGAGTACATCTTTTAATAAGATAGTTGACCTAATTTTTTGGCAATATTACCAGAAACGTTGCTAAATTAAAAACACTTGCTTTTAGGGACATAAGCCAGCCATGTGTTGCATTTAGAATTTCTATAGCTCTTTTTTTTTCAGTCTTTTTTTAAATGTTTTTATAACATAACAATCGTGCTTTATCATTTGACACCATTTAGATACATATCATGTTTATATTATGTTTTACATTAGGCAGTGAGACATAAAAATATACAAAACAATATGATTTAACTAGACATAGTTTCTATTTTAATATAATCATCAATATCTTCTCATTGTCATTATCGTTTCTTATATTTCTGTAAGATATGTGCTTTAGCTTCTGTGGTCAAAATATTATTGCAGAAAACAGCAACTCCATTTTTTTTTTTTCAACATTTAGACAATAACTTCCAATGTAGTACGGACATTCACAATTACATGTTTTACACGGTACAGTTTTACAACGAACTTCCAGAGAAAAAACTGCGGCAAGAGGAACTTTATACAAAATTCACAGGACATGAACCGGAGCCATTTCCCATATTCACTCGAGTTGTTTTGCTTTTCAAAGTAAAACCGGATGCCTTTCACAGTAGCTGCCATAGAAGCAAACTAACATTGTCCGAACACGCCATAATATAGCAAAACGTCTGGGGAAGTTAAAGCTTTGTGCTTCTCACTCAAGTCAAACCAAAGACAACGGAAACAGAAACAGACCCTCTTGCTTACTGGCCTGCGCTCAAACATCTACATATGTATTGCTGAATACATATTGATCGAATTACGATCATGACACATACAGAAAAGTAAAAAAACATGACTGCACTTTAACACAGAGTTGGTACTGTTATTTGTTAGTTTTTTTAAATATATTTTTGTTTGTTTTTTGTGCTAGAGTACAAAGTGGTAGTTCATAGTTTCTGCCCAGTCATGTAAACAGACTATGGCTTGGCTAAAATTTTGTGTATTGGCTTAAAGCCATTTTTTTTCTTCTTTTCTTTGTCAGGAGACATTTGAGAAATTTTTGTTCCTGAGGAAAAAACATGCAAAAACGTAAACAGGATTGACTGTCAGCATTTGAAGGGATAGTCAATGTTTGTAAATCACTTTCCTAACCCTGTGCTTCTTCTTAATTTTTTTTAAAATAGTACTTCTTTGTACCCTGTGCTTTGCCAACCGAATACTAAACGGCATAGTTTTTGCTTTTGTCTGCCTATTAATTTTGGTCCTCCATTACAACATATATATTTATATATATATTTATATATATAGTATAAAACATCCTAAAAATAATTCTAAAAATGCTCTGATCACATAAAAGTTTTATCTCTTCTTTGTTTTTTTTTTTGTTTGTTTTGTTTTTTTCACAGAAAAAAGGAAGGAAAAATAACAGTCTCTCTCACACACAAAAATTTTTTTTGCGACAATTGCTCCTAAACGGGAGTATACTTTTGTTTCCTTGTACCTATGTTGTCCCGGGGTTATCGCTGAATGTCATGAAAGGTGCTTGGCTTACTTAGTTACTGGGGAACACAGGTATTGGGAAAAGGTACCCATGTTCCCCGGTACCTACGTTCTCCCAGGGTTAATAATAAAAGTCATGATTATGCTTGGCTCCCCCTTCAAATTACTGAATTTCAGGGCAAGCATTACACCATGGGCGATAGTTACCTGGCACTATACCCACAAAGCAGACAGGTCAATATCTGGCAAGGATGGCATTGTTTTCAAGAAGGAATGCCATAACTGGCCTAGTTGTGGTTTGGTTTATGGTACTGGCACATGTGTGGACCATCTCTGGCAAACCACATCCGGGTCACCAAAGGGGCTTTATTCTAGTCATTATCTGAGCCAAGTGTTAATGCCTTGTGTGGGCCAGAACTGGGCCAGACAAATTTTGCTATACTTCTTGGGAAACGTTCTCTGGTCTAATGCCTTCTCTGTAATTCAGTGTTTGTTTCATTTGTTTTAAAACAAGTTAGAAGGTCCAGTATCTTTCATGACTGTCATTATTAACACCGGGATGACATAGGTATCAGGGAACACAGGGATGATCCCTTTCTAAACGTAAACTTCTTCCTGGCATTGTGCTTACTCAGCGCTCCCTAGTTGCCTCGCGACTTGTAGTTTACCTCACAGAGAGCAATGTTTTAGAGAAGAGACAACTGTGTGAGGTTTTAGTAAACATCCACGAAAAATTAACGCCATTCCTTGCACACTTCTATGTCAAGTTTGTTTACTACCTATTCTACTATAGTCACACAGTATTTACTTGATTCATGAAGATATTCAACAAATCTCTAATCTATATCTCTAAGGTATTTTTTTCTTGCTGTTTCTCACAGTATAACACAGTATGTTTACATTGTTGTTATCTTTTTTTTTTAATTCAGAATTACGGTTGTAGTTTGTCAACACTAACAGTCTTGGATTTTGTTTCAAGAATGCAAACCAACAATAAGACATCATTGGTTTGATTTAACAAATGCAGAAAAATCAAACGTGGTTTGGAAATTGGTTTTTATCACATATTGCCCTCGGAGGTAGGTGGATCAATTAAAATCTTAGGAGTCCTTTGCAATGTTTGTTTTTTTTGCCTAAATGCTTCACGAGGGGGTGGTGGTTCTTTGTTAACTACACGTTGGCCTCAGCCTTGGTCACATTAGAAGTTGGGCTGGTTGGGTTTGGGGGATTGACGGGCTCCGTCGGGCTGATTGGGTTGGGTGGTGGGCTGGTTGGGCTAACAGTTGTGGTGGGGGGGTTAGCTGGACTTGCTGTGGTAACCGTGGTGGTGATGGTGGCGGTAGGACTTGTCACTGGGGTGGAAGTGGAGGCTGGATTGGTCGGGGGCGGGACTACGTTAGCGGGTGTTACCGGGCTGGTTGAGTTAGCCGGAGCCGGATTGGTGGGGCTGCCAAGGTTTGTGGGAGCCGGGCTGGTGGGATTGGCGGGGCTGGATAAGTTTGCGGTGTTGGTTTCCGCTTGTTGCTCAGGCCCATTCTCCTGACATCTCCTGGTGACTGCAGGAGGCTGAAACATTATTCGAAGTCGCTGGGGAAAAAAAAAAAACGAAACAAAAACATCCAATATTAGCTACACTGTAAAAGTCTGTTGACAAATATTATTATTCAACAAAATAACAACAAACGATTCCCTTCTTACCTCCTTGTAAGTGCCCTTCAGCCCAAGATACATATACACCATGTATCCTGGTATAAGAACCATAGAGGACAGCGCCATGAGCCAACCTACTCCCTGACCCCAGCCCGGGAACACATACTCTCCCATCTTGAGAGGAACCATTTGGACGGCGCTGAACAAGAACACCCCCTGTGGGAGACATGAGGCGTTTTATGCATTTTGACATGTCTGACTACAGGCACCACTGCGTCAGTCCTGCGTGGCTGCAGGCAGGTAATATTGACTTTATTTATTGTTTCAGTTTTCGTGTCATGACTTTAAATGTACTGTTCTATTAGCTCAAAGTACTCACAGCTACGATGAGAGGGGTGAACACGACCCAGCACAGCTTCCACCATATACAGGGTCTGTAGCCAATCATCTCCTGGATGTTGTCATAGAACTTGTTCACACCTGCCAGGACATAAGCTCCATAATTAATTTATTCATGTCTGATTTTTTGAATATTTAATATAAAACATTTGTATGAAAGGCAGTGGACAATCTGCATTTCTTCAAGGAATGCAAAGTCTTTAATTATTATTTCATATATCGTCCAAAATCCAAACTTTTAACATGATTTTGTAAGATACCGTGTGTATATAACAGTTCCAGTACACACCGTAACACCAGGATATGGAGATGCACTCAAAGAAGACCAGGAACAGCAGACACATCCCGCTGGCAGAGTAATAGTCGAACAGTTTGAACACATAGATTCCACCCTGGGCGCAATAAAAAGGAATGATTTAAGAAAAAAAAAACATCAAGTCAAGATATTTATTTAGTAACATTAATTCAATCAGGCCAATCCCATAGAGATCATGTCTCTCTTTTGTAAGGAAGACCTGGGCCTGAAGGAAGCCTAATGTGCATGTTTTTGGTCTATGGGAGGAAACTGAAGTACCTGGGGAAAAAACCCACATCTGCATGGAGAGAACATGCAAACTCCCCAGGTCCAAACCGGGGGCCAAACCCAGGACCTTCTTGCTACCAGATATACTAATAAGATGTGCTCTTAAAGAACCAAAACATGCATAAAAGGACCCTGAAGAGTCCAATCTCGCTGCTGTACCTGTGTGATGTTTGATAGTCCGATCACATACGACACCAGGCAGACAACAGCGATGAAGATCTCTCGTCTGCCTCGCAGAACCCTGGGGAACTCATCCACGAGGGCAGTGATGAAGCCTTCAACAGTGCAGAACTGAAAGGACAGATTCACATTTTGAAATGGAACACCGTGTGCTCACATCTCTCTGCTTTCATATTTGTCTAAACAAAGACTTTTCAGAAGCGAACTATCATTTACTATTTTTTGGGGGTGCATTTTTTTTCCAAAGCCGTATAGAAAAAGAGAAAGGCAACATCTCAGTGTGCTCTTGGTTAAAATATTGATGTGATAACCCCGTTTTCTGAGCACTTTCTTTTCTGTGAGCCTTTTAAGTAATAAGGAGAAACGCTGTTGCTATGACATTTAGAACAGGGCTGTAATTCCTGTCTTTCACTCTGAAGTGTGTGTGGTCATGGTCAAAGCGACCTTATTCAAATCACGCACGAAATGAAGAACCCCCCCCCCAAAGCAGAGCTGGCGGGCATACAAAGGTGACAAAGTTCCGTTTAAAAATACTTGACAGCTAATGTCAGGCCAGCCACGTCATCCACGAAAGGGGAAACTGCAGGCTTTTATCGCGCAGGGAGCAGAGGTGGGCTACCTGATCTGTAACTGCTTTGAAAATATTCAGGTCAGCTCATGAGCAGATCATCAGCGACCCCCCACCCCACCACCACCACCACCCCTTTTACCTGGCTGTCTATCCCCAGCATGAGCAGCATGGAGAAGAACAGAACAGCCCAGAGAGGTGAGACAGGCAACTGGGTCACAGCCTCTGGGTACGCAAGGAAAGCTAAGCCAGGGCCTGGATCGTAAACACAAACATTTGTAGCGTCAGTTTGATCATCCGAGGACCGCAAAGACATAGATGCGTGTAGAATCATGGGAGGGAAAAAGCTGTCTGTATCAGTGACAGAGCAGCAGAAAAAATGTGAGACACAAATATTACCTGAAGCTGCTACGTCCGCAATGTCTTTTTTTGTCACGTGCGCCATGAAGCCAACAATGGAAAAGATTACAAAGCCAGCAAACATGCTGGTACACGAGTTGATGCAGCACACAATGATGGAGTCTCTGGGGAGAGGAAACATAAAATGGGGGCTGCTGTTTAAGCTTTAAATTGACTTTTTTTCCCCCCACCACATTTGATGCTGACCTTTACTAAAAAATAAAAAGATTTCAAAAAACTGCAAAAGAAGCAGGAGCACAACAATGCAACCCTTTTCAGCAGATATAAACCTACTTTATCTATAAACTCAAGTAAAATGATAAAATCATACAAGAATAGGATAGGAAGAAGGACGAAGCTTACAAGAAACACAAACTGAATGCAAAGGTTTTACGTAACCGATTGTTTATAAGTGACCCAGAATCATGACGCTGCTAAAGAAAACACTTAATGACCAAAAAAAAACCTTTCACTTTGGTTTTATTACGGCACTGATGACAAATCCACATTTATTAGACATTTTAAGTCTCTTACGTTAACTCATAAGCCTTTTTATTAGCAGCTGTCAGCTCTCATTAAATGTTTTGCCTCAGCAGTCTCACCTGTAAACGTTGTTATTGAATGTATTGTAGCTGCCCAGAGCTATGAGAGACCCCAGTCCCAGTCCGTAAGAAAAAAAGATCTGAGTGGCTGCGTCCAGCCATACCTGTCAAGGGGAAGAGAGAGAAACTCAGCTGCGCATCAGACCCACACTCTGCTCGCTCAGGCATGCGTTCAAGGAGGCAGGAATCAGATAATGTAACATGTCATTACCTCTGATTCTTTCAGCTTTTCGAAGTCGGGGGTGATGTAGAACAAAATCCCCTCTCTAGCTCCGGGTAGAGTCACGCCGCGAACGAAGAGGATGAACAGCATGAAATAAGGGTACGTGGCCGAGAAGTAAACGACCTGTAAAATGAAAAGTTATCAGCAGAGAGGCATCAATGCATCTTAAGGAGGTGGGGGGTGGAATTCCATGAAGTGGTGTACCTGGAACATACATTTTCTTTAGATTTTTGTGGCCAAAAAAACAAAACAAAAGGACATTCCTTTTGAGCCATCTCTGTGTTTCTGCGTATTTGTGACAAATGTTTTGAGGAGCAAAATGTCGGGAAACATGGAGGGGGTGGGGGGTGTTACGTTTTGACCTCGACAAATTTTGTTTGCCACGGTCATGTGTGGAGCTTGGCTGTTTGAAATGGGAGGAGAGGGGGAGAAGGACAAATCCAGATTGTTGCTCCTCCCATTGCAAATCCACACTCAGTTTGGAAAAATGTGTCAGGAGAATCGGAATTAGAGAGGAGCCACAGAGAGGCAGAACAGGATCGAGGGGGAACGGGAGGAGACGATGTCCCCTATTAAAAAAAAAAAAATTGATTGTGGATGATGCTGAATGCAATTTAAAAGATTTATGAGAGCGATATTAGACTGTTTAATATTGCACAGGTGTCACAAACTCCTCATTAGACTCCAGCGTGAGGGAAAACTAGCAAACCTCTTACCTTCCCAGTCCAGCTAACCCCTTTCCAAATGCAGAAGTACACCAAGACCCAGGCGATGGCCAACGTGATCGCCAGTGGCACTCGAATCTGGCCTGGTTTTTCCAAGCCGTCGGTCATTTGATGCACGTTGAGCCTATAAGAGGAACACACAGGGTGACTGAAACTCGCAGCAGAGGAAAGCTGACTTGGATGTGGCTCAGGGAGGCATGCAGGGTACTTGAAGGCATCGCCATCTTTGTTGAAAAGAAAGAGGAGGGGGAAAAAACGGTCTTACTCCCAGAACTCCACCACAGCACTGGTGAGGTTGGTGGTATCGGCGATGGAGTAGTTGGTGTAACATTTTTCTGTGTTCCATAGATTGTTACACGAGCTCCAAGGAAGCTCCTGAGGAAAAGAAGAAGAAGAAGAAAGAAATATTACAGGTGCCTCTTTAGCTGTGGGGATCCTTTGTACAGCACATGAGTTTGACCTTTTGGCTACAGCTTCAGCTTTTAATGAGCTCATACGTACAGTGGTGAAGGAGTTGTACAGGTAGTAAATGGCCCAAGCAATGATTATAATGTAGTAGATGTTGAGCCAGAAGGAGAGGACGGCTGCTGCGAGGCCCACACCTGACACACGAGAAATGTAGCGTTTGGTTGGCATTTTCTTCGGATGCAATAATCAAACGTGCACTTTTCTACGTACAGCCCACCTTTAAACATAGGAGCCAATTTCCACACACCAAGTCCTCCAATTGACGTGTACTGACCGAGGGAGCATTCCAGTAAGAACAAGGGGACCCCAGCAAAGATCAGGGTCAAAAAATAAGGGATCAAGAAGGCTCCTGGGTGGACAAGAGGACATCAAGTTACACATTTTTCATAACCTTCCTTCAGTGAAAACAGGGCTGCAAATGGAACAGTGGCAGAGCTGAACGAGTTGTGCATAAATTAGCAGTAAAAAAAAAAGAAAAGAAAGAAAAATCATGTTTACCTCCACCGTTTTTCCCACACAGATAGGGAAATCTCCACACGTTCCCCAGTCCAATTGCATAACCCACGCAGGACAGGAGGAAATCAAATTTGCCCACCCATGTTTCTCTGGCCGGCACCTCCTTTTTCGTTTTCTCTGGCTTCACGTCCAGGGATTTGGGCTTGTCGTTGTTGGTGGCCACCACCTCGTTCAGTTCCGTGACCTGTCCGTCCGTTTTGGTGCCGTTCGTCGCCATGTCTCTGGGTTTGGCGAAGGTCCTGGCGGGAGGACGGGAGACTTCAGCACCGGTCCACGTAGACAGCAGCTTCGCGGTTTATTTTATTTTTTAGTTTTCAGTTTTATTTTTTCGCCGGCTGACCTTCGGACCAAAATGTTCGTCAGATGTTGAAGAAGCCCCCACTTTTGCGCGCGCGCGCACACACACACATGCACAGACAGACACGCACACACACGCGCGCGCGCGCCTGGTCAGTCGCGGTTAACCTATGAACAGGGATCGTGGATAGAAGCGGATTCAAGAAGTGCGCAGAGAATATAGTTCAGTTAAACCAGAGCATTTAACGTCAACCTTTATAAAAAAAAATAATAAAAACTTTAAATGCACATTTAATCATTCGGCTCCAGTCATGTCAGACTGAAAAAAACGCCAGAAAAACCATCGATGGCAGAGAGAGAAATGCTGACTTGCCTCCACAGACAACAGACAGACAGACAGATCAGTTAACAGCCAAAAACAGATCGGTAATCCAAACAAAGTCTGCAATTAAATATGCCCCAAAAGCAAACGTTAAAAAAAGAGTGTGAGAGAGAAAGACACGAGAGGCTGGCAGCAAAAGCAGAAGCAGAGAGAGAGAGAGAGAGAAAGGAAGAAAAAAAGTTAAATGAAGATCAGAGCATCCAAAACGTGCACTTTGAAGCGCAGGACGCGCCGTACCAACAACGTCTAGCCTATGAGAGCGAAGCACATGAAGTCCACCAGTTTACCACCTCCAGGTCCTCCTAACAGTCCACCAGAACTGGAAGCAGCAGAAAAGAGGCGATGTGGGGAGGAGTAAAGAAAAAATAATAAATGCACAATGGAAAACAAAAGGGTGTCCAAATGCGTAATAGCTTTACGCATCCGTCTGCGCACGTTCAGCCGGATGAACTGAACACCAGAGCGCGTCTGCACATCTGCAGCACCCCAACCGACTGATAAACACACATCGACTCTGCGCCTGATGAGATATGGATTGTTGGTGTTAAAGATTAAAATGCAACCCCGGCGGCAGCAGCAGAGGAATTCGTCTAGTTCCCAGAGACAAAACAAACACAAATATAAAGCGTGCGCACTGCTCCCTCACTCGTTCACATGGAAGCTGATAAAGAGAAAACCGCACAGAACCTGCAGACCCGTTTTTTGTTTGTTTGTTTTACTCACAGAGAATCTGAGGATCCGCTGCTCGCCACAAACCTCCAAACGCGGCAGATCCCTCCTGTGGGTAAAGTTGTAAACTCCCGTTGTTCCTCGAGACATTAATAGATTTTACTTCCAT
>JAVKLF010000152.1:6850562-6861877 GCA_034783495.1 Millerichthys robustus | reverse complement strand
GCAGCTGACAGGATTAGAAAACAACAACTCAACAGTCTTATTGCTCCTCATGTGGACTCCAGTTGAAAGACGTTGTGATTGGTCGGCGTGGTGAAGAAGAGCTCCTGCTCGCTGGTGGAGCGGTTGTCGCAGGGCGTGTGTCTCCCCAGAGTCCTCTCAAAGTCCAAGAGCTGGCCCATGAAGTTGAAGTTTGGGGAAATGTTCGACTTCTTCCTTTTTACAAAGTCGTAAGCGTCGTTTAGAGAGAGGTTGAGTTTCTGCATCAGGTAAGCCACGGTGACTGTGACTGAGCGGCTGATGCCGGCCAGGCAGTGCACCAGGATGCCACATCGTTTCGATCGAGCCTCGTCTGTCAGACAACAAACAAACAGACTCCAGGTCAAAAGAGGTCCACTTTAAATTTAATATAGAAGCCTTTCAGTTAGTTTGAAACTGCACTTGCCTTATAACATTATAAACTTCGATTTAGTAGTCAGTGCGATTTGATCTCTTACTGGACAGAAAAGAAAAACTAGTTTCCTGTTAGATTTACCCGTTAAGCAAACAACTGTAAACTTGTAAAACTGGAATCAAACACAACCTCATTGAGAAACATTAGTTTCTTCTTTTTCTGTCTGAGCTAAGTTAGAAACTAGTTTGTTATGCACAAAACCACAACCGACAAAAAAAAAAAAAAGCGAGCAAATAGCTGGGGTTTCAGGTGCTGTCACGGTGAGAAACACCAAACCAAAAGCAAAACTGAAACATCAAGTTCTGAAGTGGCCCTACAATAACAAAAAAATAAACATATTGGGAATTTTATTTATTTTTGGGTGGCAATACATAAATTCTGGTAAGTACCCAGTATGCAAGTAAGTACCCTAAAAGTACGTGGTGACCAGTCTCTTCATGATATAACAAGAACCTTGTAGGCATTCGGTACATTCTAGGTAACTACCAGGTTTTATACGCAGCATGTACCAGGCTGTACTATGTATTTCTACCAATTTGTGTTGTTGCACTGCATTAAAGCAGTTTTTAGTTGTTGATCACACTTCAACAGTATTTTAAAAGCACATTTGTTGAACTGGTGGGTGATTTCTGATGGCCACATTATGATGAAACAAAGTTTTATTGTAAACAGTATTTTATCGGATCCAACTGAGCGAGATGTTGACTTACTCACCAATAAATGATATGGCCTCTGGAAAGAATTGTGACAGGTTCTGACTCCAGTGGTCCGAAATGGGGATCTGTTTGTACCTGAAGTGGCCGTCGTGCTCAAACATGTTGGGGAGGTTGGGCGTGACGTTCAGAATGTAGGTGATGTTGTACTGGCCCAGCACGTCCAGGTTGGTGGAGTCTTTGGCACAGCCCAGGTAGAGATAAGGCAGGATCTGAACAGGGAAGTCGGGCTGGTTGTTGGGGACAGGGCTCTCCTCGGACTCCGTGGTGCTGCTGGGCTCGCGATCGGACTCGCCGTCTGAACAATCCGAGCTGATCCGGAGATTTCTGAAGCCCAGAACGAGCACGGGGGGCGACGAGCTCGGGCAGGAGCCGTCCAGGAGGGTCTCGCAGTGTTCCGGGTACTTGGTGTGGAACCTTTCAAAACCACCTGGATAAGAGCCAAAACACAAATTGAGTATTTATAACCCACCTCATCTCATTTTCAAACTTTACAAAGAAAATGTTTATTTTAATAACAGCTTTGGTTTTAATAATAAATGACACTTATGTGTTGTAGCTGAGCTTTATGATCCCCCCACCAACACAGATCATTCATGAAATACATGTCTGTTCCTCCAGGAGCGAAACATGCAGCGGCCATTTTGAAAATTTAATTAAGAATCTCAACAGTGTCATAAACTTTTAAAAACAGCCTTCAAGCCGCAAACACAACACTGGATGCAGGTGAGGAACAAGGCATAAAAAAACACCCCAAAATACACACAGCTACACCTTTAGTTAACATGACAAAGTTAAGCTTTTAGTTTAAAAACCGATGGGCTTCCGAGCCTTTTAAACCGACCATTTAAAAAAACTTTATTTAGATGTTTTGAAAACGACAAATCGGCGGCTAAGCTTGAGAAGTGCCAACAAGAGTCCTTCCGACACCAAAACACACAGCCTCCATGAATAATTACATTGTTTTCTACATTATATCGATAAATAAAGCTTCTACCTTCCAGAAAGTAGGCTTCACAGCCGTCGTCTCGTAGTTTTTTGAGGAGCAGGAACAGAATCGTGGTTGGGGAGGAAGAACCGCCGTCCTGCCAGTCCTCTCCGCTTTCGTCGTACAGGACCACCGTGTCCGTCTTGCACCGCCTCAAGAACTTCTCCTTGTCCTCGTGTTTGGGAATGACGGTCTGGACGGGTATGTTGCCCTTTCGGAACCTCCGGAGCATCAGCCCCGTCACGGCCATGTTGATAGCGGTCTCTACGTGGGACGACTCGTAGAGCTCGTGCGAGCGGCAGTCCAGCACGAGCAGACCAGAAGCGCCCCCGGTCTCCAACTCGAGTTGCAGCCATTCCGCGCTTTTACTCGGCCTCACGTTCGACATATCGCACTCTGTATCATGCTACAAAGCTTCGAGCGACGAGAAAGCACATCTCCGACCCGGCGAAGAAGTAGAATAGGAAGGAGGAAAAAAAAAGAAGAATAAAAAGCGTTAAATGTTGCCACGGCAGCGCATGGCGGTTCTGCCTGAGCGAAAAGATTTGCCTTCTTTCCTCCTCTCTCTTTCCATTAGTGGTCCCAGTTGGCCGAAGAGTTCCTAAACACTTCCTAACACTTGGGTTTAAAAGATAAAACCATCCTGATCAACTTTAACTCTTCCACACACCAGGGTGTCCGACAAGCACACTGTCGTGTTACCATTCCGATGCTGGGAGGCTTTTTTTTTCTTTCTTTCTTTTTTTTTTGTTCAAGTTGACAGAACAGCAACTCAAAGGGGAGGAGTTCTCCTCCTTACAATTTAAAGTCACAGCAGAAATGAATCACAAAGTTGGAAAAAAACTGAATGAAGTCAGTCACCGGAACTGATCCAAATCAATTTTCTTAACAAAAACAATAAATAAGCAGGTTTGAGCTCTTATTTTTCTAAATCGTGAGTGAATCAATTGTTTATAACCTAATAATCTACAACCAGTTCAGTGTTAATGATAATAAAGGATTATTACAGTGTTCTGTCACATTTTACAAGTTTGTTTCTACATTTTTTAAAAAATGTATTAAAAATATTGTAATAATAATGTTTTTGCCTTTGTTTGTGTGTGTAATTGTTGTAAACGCTATTTGTATTGTACATCTGCAGCTAATAAACATTTGGAATCAGCCCCATTCCAGATGGCTGCCACAGCTAAGCAACTTCAGCAAACACAAAACAGCTACAACTCAGTTTGAGAAAAATCGAGTTGATGTGTTGATAGCTGAGAGTTGTCCATAACTCATGCATTGAGCGCTGATTTTGTGAGATCTGTTTTTAAAACGATACCATCAGTCTGTCTGTTAGCAAAATATCTCAACTTGAAACATTTTTCTGCATTCTGCTGCAGGATGTAAGAATGATAGTTTCTAAACATACCCAAAACACTGCTTTTATTTTTTTTTTTTAAGATTCACTTTTTTTCCTGAAGTCAAATTTCTCTAATTTCCGTTTTCTCTGAGAATTTCAGTCCCGTATTCACAGTTCATCACAGACGTGTACGACGATGCAGGGCGAACAGCAAATAAGAGGAGTTTCGAGAGATGGGGACGGTGAGATGGGAGCAGCGGGGAATCCATCCATGCAGCTTATCTGTGTGTGCACGTGAGGAGGAGATGTGTGCAGAACACCAGGATTAACACAGAGTGGGGAATGGAGCGAAATCTGCTCACACATTTAACACACGGCCACTAACTGATCCCACAACAACAGACACCGTATCATCACAGCGCTGCAGTGTACCAACATTTAAACCTCTGCTCTCCAAGCAACGACCTCCACACTACATGAAGAGTCTGAAAAGAACTGCAAACACACACACACACACACAACCTTTGTCCCTCATGCCCATGATTTCTGCTCCAGTTGAACTCTTCCAAACCTTCCATGGTGAGGAACTGGAAAACAGCACAAACTTGAACAGTAGATGCTTGTAGTTTGGGAGATTAATGGTATTTTGGACTGAAATTAAACAGTGAATGCAAGTAAACAATGATTTTGGGGCAAGGAGTGAGCAGGAGGCCAACTCAATTTTTTGACGCGGACATTTCTCATGCCTAGATGTAGCCACACACCAAAATGCAAGTCTGGACAATGTTTATTTTTCAAGTTATCCAGCTCACAAGACTGATGGAGATGGAGGGTATTTCCAATTCCCCATTTGGCTCTGCGACGAGGGACAAAAACAGGGAAGTGATGTGTCACACTAAGGTCAAACATTTCAAAAACTCTTCTGTTCAGTCTTTGGTATATTCAACAAGATGTTCTTTTTTGTTTAGAAATGCTTAATCAGGTTAAGGTAAAAAGAACACATTTTTCAAATTAAATTTTCAAATGAGCTACATTTTAATCACAGTAAATGTAGCAATTCTCCAGGAAAATAGGAAACATTTACAAATTGTTTTTTCCCCAGGTTTAAGTGGTGCTTTTAGGGCTTTTATGCAAACACTTCCTTGTCATGTTTAGATGTAATGCGAGATAAATTCTGAGTTGAGACAGGTGAAAGGCAACTAACCTGACATAAACAAGATGATCACAGTCAATAAAGACGTATAAATAAATACAAAAGTTAACATGTTCTTAAGCAGAAAAAAAACAAAGAATGATTATTCTGATAGACTACTGGAGAATAAAACCAGCTCATTCTAAACAAACTATAATGATCGCTATCTGATCTGGCACTTCAGATACACTGAAACGTATGCGGACATGAAAGTGTGTTTTTAATAAAAAAAAACCAAAGCGATCCTCCACATTATCTAGACAGGAAGTGCAATATCCTGATACCCTCTAGTGGTTTGTGAAAAAAAAGAAAAAGCTGCTGCACCGGTTATGAGTCATCAGGACCAGAAGGGGAGGGGTGTCTGATGTCAAGGCCTCTCAGCTGCAAACAGGAGGCCCAGTGTGCCCCCTTGTGGTGAACACCTGAACAACACCAAATGCATTTTTTTTATGAATGACTCTCCAGATGACCATAAATCTGCCTTTAACTATATATCCTAATATACATCCCAATGATTCTCAATGGGGTTCAGGTCTGGATGAAAAGTAAAATTGGTTTCTCAAAGACAAGATCAGTCATGATAATTATTTTGTTCATATGAATATACAGAATGTTTTGTTTAAATGGTTAGTATGTCTTTACAGAACTGCTTTGTGTCCTAAGCTCATGATTTGTGTTGTTTTGTTTTCTGATTTTTTTTTCTGGTCATACAATTTAGATTTAACTAAATGTCTACATGAAGGTCAAAATCTGATTATATAAAACATGATCTGAGGAAAGTTATCATGGTACGGACTGAAATTAAAACAATAATGTATTATTTAAACTAAAACATTCTTAGGTTTTTAATTCATCCTTGACGAAAACATTTATATAAATAAATATATACATATATGTTAACTGGCTCATCTGGTGTTTGTGTTTTAGTCGAAATCATTTGTTTAAGAATATCTCCACTTAAAAAACAGACAGGTATGTAGCAGCAGTTTGTTGAAAAGTAAGGCATCAGCTGAGATTTCCATGTTGGTTTTAAAACAGATGTCTAAAGAGTGATGGTATGCTCATTTAAGATTCTGAGGAGCTGTTTGATTTCAATCAACTCAATGGTCCAGAAAGTCAGAAATAATATTTTGAATCAAAATTGTCACAGCAAATAAGAGGCTAGTTCACAATATAACTTTAATAAAACTCAGTTACAAGACTATTTGTTTCTAGATAAAACGTCACTTTTCTAGTAAAAACAATAACAGTTATAGTTAAACTACTGAATAAAGCTAACTCTAAAGATCCGTTTTAAATTTTTAAGAGGGCATAAAAGATTTTCATCCTGACCTTTTCATCCGTTATTGCTCAGCTAATTTTACAGAGGCCACCAGGTGGCGCCAATGTGCTATGGCCCAATTAATCTGTTAAAGTTTTGGTTTGACCAGCTGTTGTTACCAAAGTTCTTCAGTGTACTCCAACAGACTCGAATCTGTGTTTCATGGAGTAAAATAAACTAAATAATAATAAATAATAATAAAAAATTAAAATAATTTGAAAGGAAAAGTCTACTTATAATAATATAAACAAACGTGGCCACTGTTTTTCTTTCTAACCCCCCAACCATTATAACTTTCCAAATATAATGACTAATATATCTCGGAAATCTACTTGACCTCAATGACAATCAGTGCTGTTTTTACTTACAGAGGTCAGTCTATACTAGGAAAATTTACTTTTAGTTCTGCTACTTCAATGCTGATTTGTCTTTTAAGTTTAAAATCTGGATTTATTTTTTTTTTATAAGGACTGATTGGTTTAAACTTTTTGTATCAAAAATATTAAACGAAAAACAAAAAGTGTTTTTTTTCCCACTAGAACATGCCTGTGTAATAACTGCCACATATCAGGGACAGTTTGATATTTTTTATTTTCTTCTTATCACGTGAGACTGGAGATATTACATGTTCTTCAAACACATTAAAACAAACACAACATTAGCGTGGTTTGCATTAAGAGCTTGATGCAAAAAACCCCAGCATTTTAAAAGGTGTAACAGTGCCCCCCTCCATTTCTGAAAAAAAGCTGCAGTAGATTTGATGCACACACAAAAGTAAATATATATTCAAAAATTATATTCCAGACATTGATGATTACTGTCTAGTCTGTCCAATAAGGTGATGTGTAACATTTTCAACAGTTATAGTTCAACTAAATTCAGCAGTTCACATCTTCCTCCACTGAGTGGCAGTATTGTGCTCATACCCAGCCTCCATAGCGAAGTTTATTGGGCAGATAGATGTTGGTCAGGAAGTTAGGATCTATGGCAGCCAAGGACTGAATCTCAGCCTTGACCTTGGTCTGCTGCATCAGTTCCATCTACAACAGGAGCAAATAAAACAACTTTAAGGGTCACGTGAGAGAAAACTGTGCAAATCATTAGGGGGTGGGGGGGTGGGTGGGGTGTTCCTAATCCTGGTTCTATAGGGCCGATATTCTGCATGTTTTACTTTTTTTCTGCTCTAACACACCAGATTTAGTCATTGAATTACCTCTTCAAGTTCTGCAGAAGCCTCTTAATCACTCATTCATTCAAATTAGGTGTGTTGAAGCTGAGAAACAAGTAAATCATGTATAATGGCGGTCTTCCAGGACCAGGGTCGGACAACCCTGCATTATAACCTTGTCTGCTCAGAAGTTGTGAAAATTTCAATTTATACTTTGTACATAAAAATCACCAAAACAAAGTCCATTTGAATTATTAATGCTCTGTATGAACAAATTTGAGATTCCTTTTTAAGCTTAGTTGTAGTTTTTTCTTCACTCACCTCTTTTTGCCATTCAGGCTGGTTGTTTAAGTACGGTCTCTTCAGCAGACTGTTCAGTTTGCTTTCGTCTCTCTTGGTGAGGGGAATCAAGGACTCTTCGGGAACTCTTAACCTGAACCAGACAGTTTGATTTTATAGTATTTAACTAATTAACCTAGAAATTACAGGATTATTTTTTTGGCAGATGTCATTTTTGCATTTTCAGTGGACGCAATGGAGATCAGCTCTGGGGGGGAAAAAAGAGACTGTAGAGACTGCAATTACATGCATCTTAAAATGCCCTTTCTCCTAAATCTGCTCAACTTGATGTATACTTAAAACACCATATACTCCTACACACAGTTCATTGAAAGGAAAAAAAAAGAGCAAAACGGCAACAAAAACCAAAACAAACAATCTAAATGTGTGCAGAATATAATCCCAATTGGAAGGAGGAGGAAATAGGAAGTCGTGAATGTTGAGTCCAAACCTCTGCAGGTCGGAGGGGAGGAGGCCTAGCCACATAACACTGGGGACGGTCAGACTGTGGGCCTCAAATGACATTGCCTGTGGAGAAAAAAACCCCACATTCATACACACAGTCACACAAAATGTCTCCAATAAACACAGAAATATTCAGTGCGGTGCCTCTACTGTGCCCAGCATGCGCTGTCAGTGAATGCAGGGACGGTTTCACTAAAGATGTGAATCAAGTAGGACAATTTCTTTTTATAAACACAACAGTTTGGATGTTAAGAAATGTTTAATCGGCCTTTTTTTCCCAGATTAAAAAGCCAGGGCATCATAATTACATGCTGCCAACAGGAAGACATAGAAAAAGGCCAGACTAGACAACGTGGACAACATAAATAACCAGCTTAAAGAAACTCACCACTGATCCATACTTGTAGATACACATGATCTCAATGCCTGGGGAAAAATAAAATCAAAGAGAGAGACAGAGACGCGCTGCAATCACAGACATACCAGAGCAATTATCCCCCGAGATGTGTAACAGAGCTTACAACAAAGTAAAGCATTACATCTGCGTCTCACCATGCAGCAAGACCAAAAAAAAAAAAAAAAAAAAGAATCCAAAGGTTTGGAGCCTGGAGTGAACTGAGTTATCCCACCTAAATGGGAGTGAGCCAAAAGATACTGCAACGTACTGGACATGAGCAAATATGTGCTGAATTATTAGGACATACAGCAGATCTATGCAAACCAATCATTTGTACCATGAGGATCGGCGTCCACCAGGGCAAAAACAGGAATGTGCAGCGTGTCCCAAAGTTTCCTCACCATCAATCTGCTGTTCACATCAGGCACACCTTTACCCTGATTCACAGAAACACAATGCATTTAAAGTGACTTAAGTCACATCTACAACACCAGTGGCTTAATTATTATTATTATTTTGTACAAAAATTCAATCAACTGTGATAAGGATGCAAGGAAATAGTTTGGTGCAGAAGTCATCATCAAGCAGTCTCTGGAACGTTGCATCCTTCTCGACTATCATGACAAATTTAGCTGATGATACAATATCTGAATGCAGTCCAGGACAGATAATACAGATGTCATGTCCACAAAGACACACACATTATACATTTGATGAGCCAGACAAAAAAAAAAACAGCAAATGAATGTTTTCAGGGACGTAACGAAGGATACTTCGAATGCCGCTGATGTTTGATGAAACTGGAACAGCCTGCAAACAAGAGTTGGTTTTAAGTTAGGAGAGAAATATGTTGATTTACAAGATAAGAGGCGCATAAAGTGTGTAAGACAGACTTTTTGTTGAAAAGATTATGTATGTTATAGATGCATCTTTACATTAATAGACTTGGTTAATATAATAACATATTCTGAGGTTACTGTACACTATAGCACTGTTTCTGCTCTTTTAAAGGTTTAAAGCGCAGATAGTTTTCTTAAATGAGTAGAAATTATAAACAGCAGTTAACTTGGCTTTTATTCAGCTTATATAAAACTGTTTTCATGTTTACTTATTTATTTTTTCCTCATGGCAACAGAAATTGTAGAGTGGAACAAAACAAAAACAGACTGACTTGTTCAGAACATCTCCACAGATGTACCTTCTTCACACACATCGATTTCATCTGTGTCCATCCGGGAAGAGATTTTCTCTCTGACTTAATTCTATTTATTGACTTGGCTTTTCGTATTGTTGGTTGTTTGTATAAAAAGGCACATACATTTTAAACACTCTTCAAGTGTGACATTTTTTCAAAATACTGTAAACAAAATCTGCAGCAATAGATCAGATTTGTAATTCTTAATTCTTCTTGTAATTTCTTACATTTTTGCCATGACCAATTGTGTTGACTATGAGTCACGTGGCAACAGAAAATGTTCGTGCTTTTCTGAAGCAGTTGGTTGTGATTTTTGACGGAGCTTACAGCAGAGCTGGAGTGGCAGTCAATCCTTGTGCCGTCCTCTTCCAAATAGCACAGATCACCTGAGATTAAGCCCTTGGATGTGGCTAACTACAGAAACAAAAAGTTAAATGCATACAATCTAACTCAAGGTTGTGCACTCTCACACACACACACTGGATTTTTGACTTCCACATTAATTCTCTCTTTGTTTGATCAGTAAAACCATCTGAACTCCACAGGTGTTTCCTGAGATATGAAGCACAGCGCAAATAAAATACAGCACTAATCTAACAGGTTTCATATGAGATTTCATCGTTTTCTTTACAAAATAACTCCACTGAAAGAGTTTTTTTTCTCCCAGAGTATTAGGTTTTCTGCCAAACAGATAATATTGTAACCCATCTTTCAGAATAAGAAGCCTACTTACCACATGCAGTGATCTGCGAGGAATCTTCAGCATGCAGGAGATGTCATCTATTATACTGTCCACAGACCTCTGTGACACAAACAGCTGCGTATTGTTGTAATAGATGTCTCTGTGGAGGCAAACATTACAAAAATATTCACATTTGTGCATAAAACTGCCTAAAACTGTGGCTGAAAAGTGCAGAAAATTCATTTCCTTTGGCTTTGGTGAAAAGTTCACCAATAATAAATTACCTTTTTGTTGCGTATGAGTTGCTCTGAACCAGTTTGTAGATGACAGAGAGGAGCTTAAGAACTTGCGCTTCAAATAGAAATAAAAATTACACTTCACTCACAATTATGAACTTGGTAGCTCATTTTCAAAAGGTTGGATGAAAAAAAAGAAAGAAACAAGACTCAATCCTTAAAAGCCTCCGTTAACATGTTCTGTCATTGCTAATTTGTCACCTAAAACTAAACCTGACTGTTACTGCCGTCTGCGCAGGTTACTGATACACTTGTAATGAACACAAATTAAAGCCACATGAGGAACCACACAGCTGGAGAGCGCTTTTCACTAAAGTAAACAGAAAATGTTGACTATGAAGTTAACTTCTCACCAAATTTGGTGGCAGACGAAGGACAGTCGCTCCTAATGGAGGTGACAGAATGTTCTGAATTCATCTGAAGCCCGATGGCACTGTCAAAACTGAAGATGTAAAAGAGGGCAACAATAAAAGTAATTTAAAAACAGATTGTATGCAGCTTTAAATTCCAGGTCCCACCTGAAAACTTAACCTCCTCAGAGCCTGAGGGGCTACCTTTGAGAAGGGTCCTCTTTAACTTACCCTCCTGATTCATCTTTAGGACCTTCTCAGATTTTTTTTAAAAGGGTCAAGCCTAAACGTTCTTAAAGAGGAGACAGGGCTTGATTTAAAGAGGACCTGACACTCCTCTTTGTTCTTAGCATAAGGTCTCTACATCCCAGTCATTGTAAAGCTCTTTGAATGTTTGTGTGTGTGTGTGTGTGTGT
>JAVKLF010000152.1:6818204-6831084 GCA_034783495.1 Millerichthys robustus | reverse complement strand
CCCTGCTCAAGCTGCTGCCCCCGCGACCCGACTCGGATTAAGCGGGAGATAATGGATGGATGGATGGATGGATGGATCTGGCTGAAATAACTTTCACAGAATTTAAACTAAATTACTAAACTTAAATGAACTTTTTTATTGACTTAAATTTCATTGTTTGAATGACTGTAACTATTGCTAACTAATGAGGCATTTTTAAAATTTCCACATTACATCAGCAAAAGAAAAAAAAGAAACAAATAATATTTTTTTTATTATTTATTTATTACAATAGAAGTGAGTTCCTCTGCACATCATGACACTGAGGTGTAACTGTTCATACAAAACGAGCCTGCCTGCTGTTCAACACTCGGTGATGGCGGAGAGCTATCAGGACCACAGGAAAAGAAAACCTCATTAAAAGCTCATCTGTTAGGCAGCTTTTGTTCGATGATTATAACTTGTTCTCACGGGGAAAAACGAGGGGAAATAAACATGACATTCTGACACCCCATTTTGTAACAAAGGCGTGTAACGTGTTAAAATGTCATGCTGACAAAGTGGACAGAAACGAGCTTCTCCTCTAATTAAATGGCACAGCGGGCGGTGGTGGACGGGATCACGATTCTTTATGAGAAGTTTTTAGATTTTCCACTTCATTTCAAGATCCGTTGGCATTTTTTGAGAAAGGCCAGCCACTTATATTATGCCTATTTTTTTTTTCATATTTAGCTTCAGCTGCGGAAGGCAAAGGCAGATTAAAAATGTTGAATTAGCAAAGGAGATCAGGGATTAAAACATTGTTGTTAACTTTTGGAACCAACCCGGTCTGTTAGCGAAATAGTTTATGAACCACCAAACGGATTTGGATCTACAACTGATTTTGGAACATTTGGAGTCAAACCGATTCAAGATCACTTCCACGGCAAATCAATTTTATCCTACACAAAAATAGTTATATCTCAGTGCATTTTACAGAAATTAAACTAAAATTTGATGTGGTAGTAACTGAGGATTGTCCCCAACACATACTTTAAGCACAACACGTTGTACCTTCTTTTTGCTTAAAACCTGTGCAGCAACTATTAGGGTCAATCCAGTTTGTCTGTTAGCAAAATATCTCGTGAATCACGGGACAGATTTTAATGAAACTCACAGAAAGTATTAATTGGGTGTACATTTAAAACTGATCACTGTTTAGAGTCAACACAATTTAAGATAGCCGCCACAGTCAATTGAACTTAGCAAACACAAAAAGGGCTATGTCTCAGTGAATTCTACAGATCCGGAACTAAAATTTGGTGTGGTAGAAGTTGAGAGTTGGTTACTATGAATAATCCAGATCATGCAAAATATCACATGAGGTTGAGCAGAATGATTCCTTCAAGGTTTACACCAATTCGGCTAAAAGAATAAAACTTTGACATGAAAGGCAGTGGACAATATGCTTTCCTTTAAGGGATGCCAGGCAGATTAAAAAAAAACAGATTTTTAGCTGGAGCTTCTGTGTGAAGGCATAATAAGGCATCTGCAACCATAAATCAAGACAAGATGTTAGCTGAGAGCTCGTTAAATAGCCCTCTGGTAAGCAGGTGTGTAAAACTCGCAGGACGGGTGAGTGGCTGTCATCTCGCCTTTTGAGTGGGCTGATTTGCACGTGTGTGGCCACCTCACTGTCTAAGTGTGTGTTTGTGTCTCCCTGTGTGGTTTTTTTTTTTTTGTTGCATGTCTAATTATGGATCCCAGCAGCCGGTAATGATTGTGTGACTCTGCTGTGACGCATCAGACCATTCAGTTTACGGGCAGTACTGTGATCTGCGTGTGTTGTCGCGTGAAGAGCTGCAAACGATTTAGGCATTGACTACTCAAGATGAAGGTCTCATACGGCGTCAACAGGGCGTGTTCGCCATATTTTTGGCGAGTGTGACACAGGTGGGGTGACGGCTACTCACTTCCTCTCACAGGAAATCATAAACGCAGCCACTTAGCTTTGACTTCGCCTAATGACTGCCATACTGCCGCCGTGGCCTGGGCTTTCAGAACAGAAGGAGTGCACCTGCACAGTGAACAGGAGGAGGGAGTCGAACCAGGAGCAGCTTTTCATTCACTCGTCTTCTGGATGAAGTTGTTGATTTGAAAGAATGCCTTTCTAGTTGCAAATGAAATGCAACTTAAAATCAAGCCCCCTGCATTCAATTTATTGTTTTACACCAATCAGTGGACCAAGCAGAGCAAAACCTTGTTGGACACAAAGTGATTTAAGAAAGAAAAGCATCTAAAGCCTGACAGTTGAGTAAAGTCCTCTGGACGGGTTCTTCTTCGTTGGAGCCTTGGAGTCTTTTCTACCTGCATTATTAAGATGCATCAATATGATTATTTATGATTCGACTGAATCAATTAAAAAAAGCAAGGAAAGAGAAAATGCTTTTTAGAGTGACAGTCCGTAGATACAAGCCACTGACCCCTGGGACACGCCGCCGTGATGGAAGAAGGGCGAGGCTAAGGAGAAGAAGGAGGTGGCATGTGGAAAACATGGATGTAGCAACAAGAACAGGGAGGGAGCCGGGATGGGAACCCCGATTCATGAGAACCAGATGAAGGGCAGACCGGATGACTCTCTGGGGCTATGAGAGGAAGAGAGAAGGAAGAAATGGACTCATAAAGCTGTCAGGGTCCGCTTGCATCTCTTTATCATGGCTCGGTGGGCACCAGATGCATCGCCTCTAAAGCTGCTTCTTATGAACGCCTCCATCAGAACCCAACATGTGTACTCTGTCTGTAGAGGTCTGATCAGACGCTGACCCTGAGTCTGATGGGCTGAACTTATTGCAAAGACCTGAGGCTGATAGAGACTCTGACAGGATCAATTCCACATTAATCTTTGAGAGGACTAGTTATTTCTCTGCCTTCTCTGCAAACATGTGTTTTGTTTCTCTGGAGGTTGCAACTTAATACCTCACAAAAAGCTATTTATTTTATTACATTTTACATTTTACGAGCTCACACTAGTGTTGTATTCTTTTTAAAGAGAGATAGGAGTCTCTCTGTGTACAGTAAAAATCTGTTTGAAGATGCATAATCAGTTTCTTTTTTCTCTCTCTCTTTCTTTTTTTTTTTTTGCAGTGGAGCACGATAAGGAATTCCTCCCGGTGCGGCGGCATCATCGGGAGTTCAGATTTGATCTGTCACGAATCCCAGAGGGGGAGGCAGTCACAGCTGCTGAGTTTCGCATTTATAAAGACTTCATTCGCGAGCGTTTCGATAACGAGACGTTCCGTATCAGCGTCTACCAGGTGCTGGAGGAGCACTCTGACAGGTGTGCTGCAACGCATAAGTTCATGTATGTGCCGCAACCAACAGACCTTAAAAAATAGTAGCTATAGATAATGACTTGGTATTTGGTGTGGCAGTAGCTGAGATTTATCCACTTATCAGATTCATAGTGCTAACAGGTTGCACAAGATCGTTGTTACAATTTTTGCGATTAACAATTTGGAGTCATCTCTTTCTGCTGGCAAAATATTTCATGTACCTATGGACGGATTTGAACGAAACTTTCAGGAAAAATTCAGTAGATGTACGTCTATAACTCATTAACTTTTTAATCAAGATGGCCACTACAGTTCATTGACATTAGCCGATATAAAAATGGCTATAACCCAAGCTAGTTTTATAGATATTGAGCTAAAATTTTATGCGTTTGAAACTGAGAGTTATCCACAACACATATGCCAAGCACATACTGTATGAAGTTGTGGCTAAATTTGTTTTCAAAGTTCGAGCGAAACGGCTACAACTCTGTCATTTCTCAACATAAAGCTGTTACAGCTGATATGAGAATGTTACTACTTTAAATTTCAGTTGTTGTTTGGTTCAGTTTGACCATCAAACCTTTTAGATTTGAGGATCTTAAACACTGGGTTACGAAGTTTGTCTCAGTTTATGAATCTCTATTCTATTCTACAAAGTGCCTGTTAAATGTGTCATGTTTCTCAATTTTTCAAACTTTAATTATAACTAATTTTATAAAAGCAGTGATTATACAGTAAAGTTCTATCAATTCTAAAAGCATTTTGTAATAAATAGAAAGACATTCTTATGCGGTCCATCTGGTCCAGAAGGTGTTTTACTCAGAGAAGAGACCGTGTCCTCTAAAGGTCCCTGTTGTCTGCAGGGAACAACACAGTCATTTATTCCTTTGCCAGAACCAGGCCGGGGTACATGAATGGACCAGGGCTCGGTGACACACTATCTGCTCAGTCAGAAAAATAGGTCGGGATACATGAATGGCCACATGGAAGAACAAGGGATTTTAGTCTCAATTGTGGAAAGATTAGAAAACCCAAAGTTCACTCTTGGACAATAACTCTTGGTTCTTGGACTTGGTTCTGCACTAATTCCTTCACTACTTTTGACACGTTTTTTTTTTTTTTCTTTTTCACAGCTGTGTGTTTTGTTTCTGGTTTGTTTGTTCCTCTCTCTCCTTTTGGCTTTTTGGTTCAGCCACAGAATTCCAGTCAGTGATGGATGGTGTGCAGCATATGAAAGGACCACTCGTTTATAAAGCTATTATTGTCAATTAAGAAAATGAAGCGTTCCCCTGGGCCTCGCCATCTGGAGCCCTCCCTCCCTCTCATCTATCTGTGCCTTTGTTTTACTTCCTCGTCCACTGCTCTCAGACTCAACCTACAACTTTTTGCTTCAGTTTTGATCATTTATGCTGTATATATCATGTTGAAGTCTAACTTTGTGTTCTCTTTGTCTTCTGCAGGGAGTCAGACCTTTTTCAGCTGGACTCCAGAGTTATCTGGGCTGCAGAGGAGGGCTGGTTGGTGTTTGACGTGACCGCCACAAGTAATCACTGGGTCCTGAACCCGGGCAGAAACCTGGGTCTACAGCTGGCTTTGGAGAGCACGAGCGGTAAGACTCTCTCCTATCACAGATGGGCTGTATGAAGCAGGATGGGATTTTTACAACCAAAATTAAAAAAAAAATAAATACAAGAGATGATTGTGTTGTGACAAGAGATCTGTGAATCTGCCTACATCACAGAAAACAGTTATTTAATTAATTGTCATGCAGTACAGGTTACAAATAATATTCTGATTTATGGCAACATTTCAGTCCACAAGATTTTCTTCATTCCTTAGTTTTCTTTATTTTTTGGAAAAAAAAATTAAACAAAACCTACATTAAATGAAGAAAGTCCTCTAATAAAATACTTCACCTAAAACATACATCTACTCTGAAAGCCCATAATCATTCTAGGATTGTAACTTGTAAATGGCTAAAATAACAATAATGATGTCAGAGTCTGCATATGTTTAGCCTAAACTATTTATCTCATTGGGTTAGGATCATTACCACAGTACCTCATGAAATTGTCCCCGGAATAAACTTTGCTCAGAGTTCCATCTGGATTCAAGTCCAAACAAACCAGAGCAAGCTGCACGTATTGCAGTAAAACAAATACTCAGGATGAGTCTGAGTCTGCAGGATACAAAAACCCGCCGGAATCAGATGGTTTGTCCTTTTTTTTATATGTTCAAAGAAAAGATAAATCAAACCCTGCTCCTCATCCATCATCAGCAGTCACTCACCACCACCACCATCCGTCATACCCTCAGCATCATTAGCAGGCATGCAGTAAATAGACTTTGCTATCGGAGTCTGGAGACACAAACATTTTGTCAGTGGGAAACTTTGTCGACAAACACAGAGTAGCGTGCTGAGAATAGAGTCTTTCACAGGATGGCAGGATGTTACATGTTAGGCGACGAAAAGAGACACTGTTGCTTTCAACTTGTGGGAAGTTTTGTTCTGTATTCATCAGTATGTGATTGTAGGTTATGAAGCTTTATGGGGGAACATGTAGAGGCAAGCACAGGGGAAATCCTGTCGCCGGCAGTGACAGAAGAGAAGGTGGAGAGAGGGGAAAACCAAACAGGACTTTTTAAAAGAAAAGTTGTTTTTAAGTAGACTCACCAAAAACAAGTTGATGAAGTGGTAGAAATAAAATAAGATGAATGGAAGGGTTACGTGAATGGACTGCAGTGATTATAATATCAGATCAAATCCAGGCATGCTGTTTTGTCTCAGGACAGGTAAGACATTTGAACACAGGATGTAAGTGGCGTAACACTGTGCTGTCAGGGTCCTTTGGGTCACTACCAGAAATTACTTAAAATCGGACCCATTAGCTCGCCACACCATGGTACCTGGAGTAACACAGGTGTGTCTCTTCACAACGTTGGCAGAATGGGTTAATGGCAGCCTATACTTGGGACAATAAACTATTATTGTCAATAAAATAAGCCTACCTTCAGATTTAAACAGGTTCCAACATTCAGTAACATCTGCTTTACACAATATGACCACCTAGCCTCATAGACACCTTAAACATATGGTTTAGAATGTCTATGAGGCCTTCTGTGTAACTTCTGAACTGCACTGGCTGTAAAATTCTCCAGCAATTGCCTGATAACATCGCCTTTCCCCTCATGATGTCACCACTTAGGCACTTTAGTGCCCGTCCTGAACGTATCAGCTCCTTACAAAATAAATGGTTTATACAAAAATTGATGGCATGCTTTGTATAAAATTACGGCCAAATTGGACCATTTCTTTTGGGTGCTTCATTTTTTTTGTCAGCGAGTCTAGGATGTGGTAACATGGACCCACATGAGTGGTTTTAGTGAGAAAAGAATCACACAGCACACAAAAATCTAAACCTAGGCATGCCAAACACACAAGTATTTATTTGATTTTTAAATGAGTGCTCGCTCTGAAGGGTCAAAGCCATTATTTTTGTTGCTGACACCTGTTCTGTTTTCTTTCTTTCTTTTTTTTTTTCACCCCACCTCCCAGGAGAAAGTATCAATCCTCGACTGGCAGGGCTGATTGGTCGCAACGGACCTCAGAATAAACAGCCCTTCATGGTGGCCTTCTTCAAAGCAACAGAGGTGCACCTGCGAAGCATCCGCTCAGCGTCTGGAGGCGGCAAACAGCGAAATCCCAACCGAACCAAAGCCGCAAAGAACCAAGAGGCGCTAAGAGTGGCTAACATCGCAGGTGAAGTATGAGTAGTATTCTGCAGACTTTTACTGCTGACTTGCAGAGAATGAACAATTTATTCACACTTTAATTACAAAAGAATCAGCATATGTGCACCTAGTTAAACACGTAAAACACCAGAGGTTGTGCATTTCCTTCGAGGCAAAGCTTTCGATTGCACATAGAAAAACTTTGTTTTGCACTGTGTTTACGTGGAGCACTGAAACATTAGACTGCACAGCTTCAAATGTCTCTCTGCTGTCTTTTGTTTATTTGCTCAAGCATTACTGAGCAGTTGGGGCCAAGTTCCCTGCATGGAGGTAAGGTACAACAGGCTTTTATGGCAGAACACATCTGTGGTGCGCTGTGGGGCAACCAGGCTCTGGACACATGGGCCAAATGGCTCTGTTTGGATCTTTGGATACCAGTGGTTCTTCAGCTCCATGATGAGAACCAGTCGCTCCTAATCATTTCCCATGTGAACACCCTTTCATGCGCTAATGTACCACAGAGCCCCGCTGGTCACCAGGAGGGGAGAAAGATACAGATGGATGAAAAACAGACTCTTCGGTTTTTTTTTAAAAAACTTGGTTAGAAGAAAATGAAGCACTAAAATGGGTGGGAAAAATGAGGAAAAAAATGAGCTGAGCTACACTGTTTCAGTGGAAGCAATAAGAGTTCCCTGAAAGCAGGGTGGCCTGTTCATTTGAACGACTCACTAAAATGTTGTATCTATAGCCGTTACTTAAACGTTAATGCTGCGCTCAGGTCTGTTCTTCATCATTGTTCCCCTTTTAAGCTTTGACTGCACTAAATAAATGCTCTTGTTGCTAAATGGGATAAAAAAGTATAATCTATTTGTTCTTTCCTTTTTTTCAGAAAACAGCAGCACTGATCAGAAGCAGGCATGCAAGAAACATGAACTTTATGTCAGTTTTCAAGACTTGGGATGGCAGGTGCAGAAACCATTCCTCATTTAAACAATTTTGCCAGTAACAGTATTGTCAGACTAAAATGTCATTTTGCATTTCTAGTAACCCTAAAAACAGTCATCTGTGGACTTTGGCCCATATATTTAGAAGACTGGGGTGTAATTTTTATCCAAGTGATGCAAATTTAAGTTTTTTACCTTCATGACATTCGAGAACTTTCCTCAAAAATTTTCAAAATGACAATAAATAGTGGTTTTCGGGAGCTGAAAGAGATTAGAATTGAACAAATTCAACTGGTAAATCTACACCGTTATACAGACCTGATGTATTTGCTCTAAACTGATTCATGTTAAACTTTCCTTATGATCATTGATGAGATTTTTCATAAATATCTCATGTTAAAAACAAAGTTGCCACAAGTTTCAAAACTATTTTTACAAATAAAAACTTAAAATTGCACTTTCTATTATAGACTTTGTGCTTGCAATAAGTCTTATTGCGCATCAACTCTAACATTTCACCTCATCCAGTGTTTTCTACTGCCAGAATTAGAAAAAGGCATCGCGTAAAAAAAAAACTGTGGTTGCATCCATCACATGTAATAGTGACGCGGGTTTGTTTATACCAAACTACTTCTTATCTCTACTAACAATGCTGTGTGCAAAAAAACCCTTCAAAATGGTCTATTCTCATTACCTCTGTGTGGACGTTTTCTCTAGGTTATCCGGTTTCCTCTCACCGTTTTAAAAACATACACATTAAGCTCATTAGTGAGTCAAATTGATCATATGTGTGAGGGTGCATGCAGTGTTTGTCTGTGTTGTGCCCTGTGATGGTCTGCTGACCCTGTTCAGAGTCTACCCCACCTGACCCTGAAACCCTGACCAGGATTAGGCAAGCGCAAAATGAGCGAGACAGACACCTTTTTCCCTTTTCCTCTATTTGCTGTCAGGACTGGATCATCGCTCCAGAAGGATATGCAGCATATTACTGCGAGGGAGAGTGTGCCTTCCCGCTGAACTCCTACATGAATGCTACAAACCATGCCATCGTGCAAACACTTGTGAGTGAACGTGAACAAACGGCACCGTTTTATACAGCATTCACAAAACAATTGATATCTTTGGGTCCAGCTTCATTTTATTCCCTTTTCTCTCCAGGTTCATTTTGTTAATCCGGACTTGGTTCCCAAACCTTGTTGCGCTCCCACGCAACTCAACGCCATCTCCGTGCTCTACTACGATGACAGCTCCAACGTCATCCTCAAGAAGTACCGCAACATGGTGGTCCGAGCTTGTGGCTGCCACTAGACGGCCAGCATCTTCGTGAGGACGCGTTCCGTGCATGTGCACACGCTGAGGGGGGGGAGTGGAGGCGGGCGTCTTTTAAGAAGATGCAAATGAATAAACAGAGACTTTGGTCCTTTTTTTGTAAACATGTTGACATGTTCAGACAATCTAAAGAAACAGTTCAACCCAACTTTTATTACACTTAAAGTAAACAATATGGCCCCTTAGCAGTTTCAACAGCCGTTTTTTAATACTGATGATTTTAATTTCAGTCAGTAGGCCTATTTGTTAAACTTGTCATTGCCAACAAAAAGGAAACAGAATGGAATTCAACTATTATGTTGTGATACAACACAAAACTTCCTTTTTAACAGCTGAATATTCTGGCTTTGTAAAAAAAATAATGATAAACAACATTCTTAGCAACCAGGCTTCATCTGAATTGAAAAAGAATGCATTAAATTCCAACTAAAGTAGATGATTTTCTGGACTTCAGCACCATTTTTAAATTTGAAATGATTAGACTCAACCGTTTCAGGGATGTTTTTACCAAGCCAGAATATTTATCTTTTAAATAAATATATTTTTTTGTTTTTTGCATGCATGGTGGAAAAACTGAACATTCATTAATAGTTCATTTTTGTAGGTTTTGTTGGTAATAAACATGATTTACAGGGTGTTTTTAAATTAGACCAATTTTCCCTGTAAATACACACTCACACACACGCTCATGTTTATGCGTTCTACTGTGTGTACAAGATATTTCAAAAATGAACTGTACTGTGTAATCATTCATTCAGTCAACAAACTTCGATGTCAGTGATACTGATTGTCGTTGTAGTTCATTATGTTTGTTAAAAGAGGCTGAAAGCAAAAAGAACTTTACTTCCTCAATGTATAAAACTGTGTAAATATTTTTATTCAAAAAGCAAGTGTATTTATTTTCCAGGATGTCACTTGGATTTGTGTATTTTTTTGTTGCTGTATGAAATACTGCCTGGATATTGTTCTAGTTGATAAAAGCTACAAGGACTTAATGAATGTGGCATCCTGCATCAGAAATATTTTGTAGAACAACAAATGGCCGATTTGTTCCGGTGTTCTTGAACATTTTCAGGTTTCTCTGCTGTAATACAATCTGCAATATTTAAAAAAAGAAGTCTATTTATTGAGAGGAAAGCTGTTCCAATTTATCCACATATGCTTTTACTGCTGAACAACAATAAAACTAAAAAGAGAAGCAAGAAGAAAAGAAAGAGAAAGAAATGCGCTGAGATATATTGTTTAATCTTAGTGTCAGGATGGAGACAGACACGTAGTGATGCAACTACTGACACGTTCTTGTTGAAGAATTTGCCTGGATTGAAGCTGACCTGAAATCTATCACAATCGTTTCCAGAACGTGAACTGAAACTGCACTTTCTGTATCTGTGGTTCATCTCTCTGAAGTGGATGGGTTTTTTTTTTAAATCTCTGAATGACTGCACGATTGCACCGTTTATTGTAAAGCACCACAAGGTGAAAGGAAACGTGCTCTTTCACACAAACAGCCTGCACTGTTTGATGGTGACGTCATGTTGCGCACATCGTTTACAGTGGACAGCAAACAGGCTTGAATCAGAGGCGACCAAACTTAGATCAATTCTTGATTGAAAACGTTTCGACACCTACCCAGGAATCTGTCAATTCTGGTACCGGCGAGCTACAAAGCTGTGTTTTATGCCTAAAAGCTCATTTATTTGTCCTAAAATGGATCTTTAGAGTTGTGTAAAGTAGCCTACTTGAAGTAAATAATTTAAAGTAAAAATACCTTAACAGAAAAGGACTACAGTACAAGTGAATTTCACTAATAAGAGAAGCACTTAAGTAAAAGTTATGAAACTGCTCACAATAATCAAGAAAGTAAGTAAAAGTAGGCCTACATTTACACACACTAAGAAAGTGTTGAATTTACTTGACCAAGTTATGTCAGCTCTGGTTCCACTAAGCAGAGGTGAGTAAATTGCTTTACATTTACTTTTTTAGCCATGTGCTATGTGTGCTACATTGCGAGTGTTGTGGGAGGGATTATGATGATATATCGCCTGTGTCGTCTATGTAACTATAAACACTCGGTCAGATTAAAATGTCCAAAATGACATTATTACTGATCCACTGTCAAAGGAGGCAATGGCCCCCCTCTAGCCCCCTCCATGGTGACGCCTTTGTTTACAAGCTATGTCGTATGGTGGTCCAGGCTTAGTTATGACATGCTTTCTGCTTGGTTAAATTCCCATAAAATAATTTCTTTTAGTGTTTTAAAACTGATGAATAAATGCTGGAGCTTTAAACGTCTGAGCCGTGGACATTTTACCAGCTCAGTGGCTTCAATGTTTCACTGTAGGAAAAGTCTGCCCTCTGCTGGAGGAAACTACGAACAGCAGCTTTCTTTTATTGCAACTTTTTTTTATTCGACCGCTTTCAATCAAAATTAACTTTGCGTTTATTTTTAACGCGGTTTATTCCTTAACAACAGTCAAATCTTCAGCCATCAACAAAACGTAGAAGGGCTTTGGAAAGGAAAATAAATTAAACCTTTACACCCACATACTTTCGTTTTCATGAAAATGTTTCGTTCTGAGTGACGGGGGAGCGCACGCGCATATGTACGTGTCTATGTGTGTGGGGACATGTTTAACTACCCTTGTAAGGACATTTTTTTGACACAAGGGAAAATGCCATTTGTGGGTCAGGGGGTTAGGCTTTAGGGCTCAGGTATGAACCAAGTTTAGGTCAGGGTTAGGGTCAGGTATGGACCTGTGGGGTTAGGTTTAGGGTCAGGGGTCAGGGTTAGGATGTAGAAATTAATGGAAGTCAATGGTAAGTCCTCACAAAGATACCACTACATGACTGCGTGTGTGTGTGTGTGTGTGCTTCTTTCTTGCCAATAAGATAAATGCTACTTAAGCTTCAGTTTCTTGTTGGGACAAACCTAGTGGTGCTCCCCCCACACTTCTCATGACTGTTAGGATCAGTTTCATTTAAGAAAACAAATCCATCCGCGGAAATGTGTTTTCAGTCAGGTTTAAAGTCTGCTCCTGACTGAAGACGCTTTACTTGAAAACGACTTGTCTCCTAACAGCCAGCAGGGGAAAACGAAAGTACAGAAATCAGCCAGGCTTTCGCTTTCACTTGTAAAAGCGCACCAAACTTTGTGACTTCTGCTTTAAAACTCAGATCTGTATGTCTTCATTTTCCTAACTTTAATAGGCGAGTTGTTCGACCTGCTGTTCTGTAATCCCCATTAATCTGAAGCTTGGACCAGCAGCACCAAAAGTACAGATTGAGGCTTTCTTTTTTTTCTTCTTGTTGTCCTGGAGCGCAGCATGAGCTGAAGATGGAAGAAGGAGCCAAGCTGCACCTGAAAGAGTGGCTGATCGCTCAGATAGAGAGCGGCAGGTTTGAGGGCCTGAGCTGGGAGGATGAGGAGAAGACCATGTTCAGGATCCCCTGGAAACACGCAGCCAAGAAGGACTACAAGCAGACGGAGGATGCGGCTCTGTTTAAGGTCAGACATGTGTGTGTGTGTGTGTGTGTGTGTGTGTGTGTGTGTGTGTGTGTGTGTGTGTGTGTGTGTGTGTGTGTGTG
>JAVKLF010000152.1:6794088-6805681 GCA_034783495.1 Millerichthys robustus | reverse complement strand
TATATATATATACACACACATACGGATGTATGTATGTATTTTTTTCCCACACACACACACATACCAGAGCACATAGTCAATCAGATGTTTAGAGAGGTTAGATGGGGATACTTTAAGGAGAGTCAGGCACGCTGTTGCTCATCAAGTGACTTGGTCCAAAAACTGAAGAAGTGTTAGAGCGGAGCAAGCTGTTTGTGCATCTGAGTAGAAAACTGAAAACAGAGCGATGGGAGGAGGAGAATTCATTGTCCCAGACGTTGGCAGGATGCATGCAATAAGGCAGAACAGTGAAAATGAGATGAAGTACGACTATTAGGTCAGTAAAAACGCTGCTGTTCTGATTTCACTGCAGGTCCGGCGTACGATACGTCCAGAAACTTGTTTCTTCTTTTTTACAATTTGCTGTATTTAAGACTCAGCTTCAAGTACTTTAGGCTTTAACAATGTTTGTTTCATATAATAAGTTTTCAATAATCTGATTTTAGGAAATAAACAAATATACTTAGATTGTTTTATTATAGCCCTAGAGTTCTGGAGCTTCCTATTTCCATGTTTTGTTGAGTGTCTATAAAACCTGATTGGAGTCTGTTTTCTCCACATTAAATTAAGTTACATAGAAATAATCTGGTGAATTGCACACCCATCTATTTCAGTCTTACAACTGTTGTTTCTGTTGGACGGAAAGCTAAGCCATGAGGTGTTTTCATGAGAACTGAAAACAGATAAATAGCAAAAATTCAGCTAACTATGTAGAAATATTGTGGCAAATTTAAAGCACAACACCTTCTTATATTAAAAAAATATATTAAATTTGGAATAGACTTTTAAGGTCTGGCTGCTCTGCTAAACCAAACCTGGAGCTGAAGGACAAGAAAAGAAGCAGAACCCTCTGATTTAAATGAAAAATATCTAAAACTATTTGGATAAATCTCCTAGATAAGTGTCCACCAAGCATCACCTCATGCCAAAGTCAAAATCTTTACCAGACGCCTCATAATCTAGGAAAGCGCCAATCTGTAAAGGTAAAAAAAGAAGGAAATCTGTAAATGTTTTTGTGTAATCAAGTTAAAAGTTAAACAACAACCCAGCCTGAAAGTTGTTCTGTAAGTTTTCAGGTTGAGGTTAAATGTTTCTGCAATGGAAAATGGGTGAAACGTTTGATACAATTTTTATTAAAGTAAAAAAAAAAGCTTTTTACATTTTCCAACATATTTTTGTGATGTTCTATAGCAGAAATGTATGACTAAAATTTCAGAGTAATTCTCATTAAGACTTTATTAATTATTCATTTTATAAGTGTGATGATGGTAAAGAGGAAAAAAATGAACAAAATTCACAACAAATATTTATTTAAGTTCCTCAAATGGAAAATTGTATGCATAAGATGGCAATAATTTTTAACATTTAAAAAAAAATGTATTTATTAAATAAATCTAAAGAAATTCAATATATATATATAAAGTAACAAAAAACCCTAAATGTTTACAACTGAAAGTTCCCTGGTAAGGAGTATACTTTAGTGTAAGTCATTTTGATTTGATCCGACAATCTTTTCTTTGTAAAAGATGTTAAAGAAATCCCTGATTTCTTTTTAAAAAATGCAACAAAAAAGAGAAAGAAAACTAGTTCTGGTTAACCTCACATTACCTTTACACCAGCATCATTGAAACAGACCTGATATAAACTTGTATAGAGTACAAGAAAAAAAAAAAGAATGTGATGGTGCATGTGGAGGAGTTTGAAAAGAAATGTCTCCTAGCAGAACACTCCCACACTGTGCAGACATGCACACAGAGCTGCTGGACTTTTAATGCAACATTTCAATACATTGAATGGGACAGATCCCTGCCGATGTGATGTTTCCCTCCAAATAAACAATCCTAAAGGCTCTTTGTTGAGTTAAAAGTTTCAAAGAGTCCCAAAACTAAATATGGCTTTGTACACAAAACGAGTTATCTTTTAAATGTCCTTTCAGTCGAATTGCAAATAGATTAAAACTTACGAGTGCACTTCTCAACATTATCCCGCCTTTTCTCTTTGTGCATCTATCGGTACAAAGTGTTAAATATGCATCCATCTTCAAGACCGCAAACCTCAGAACACACATCAGCAGAACACCAGTGACAAAGTAGTTGCCTATCAATGAAACCTGGATTCAAAGTTTTAGCGACAGAAAAGCACAGAGACAGAGAGTTTGTGCTGGAACAATTAAGTGGATGAAGTTGGCAGCAAGTGTGATGAGACGCAAGACTGACCTTAGTGCGGGCTGAGGAGATGTCCCAGAGTTGGCAGCCATTCACATTCGAGTCACCCCCCTCCCCCCTTATGCCCCAGAGGGTCAACCCACCCCTCAGCTCCTTGCTGTGCTCCTCCACGGCACCAAAACGAACTCCAACACCTGCAGAGACCAGCAGCCTCCAGCTACGCCCTGCCTCTGATCTCTGAACGCATGAAATAGCACCGGCGAGCCCACCAAACTGAAGGGAAAAGCTGAGAGTCTGCTATCCGTCTCTGTGTCTGTTGTGCTTGTGAGCATGTGAGTGAGTGTGTGTGTGTGTGTGTGTGTGTGTATGCTTGTGTGTGCAAAGGGCTGAGGAAATGAGTAATATCTAGCAGTGAGAAACATGTCTGCTATGCAGAGCCACACAGGCAGACCAGTTGCTGCTGCCGCCCACTTGCTTTAATCACTGTGAGGGATACAAACCTGCACACACACACACACACGTACACACACGCACACAAACACACACATATATAAGCACTGAAATATATGCACTGTCCAGGATGCAGGCTGTACTCATCATCTGTTCTTGCCATTTGCTTACTTTGCTCTTCAACTTTTCTTTTTACCGTGAAATGTCCATTATCAATCAATGAGTCTGCGATCAGATCATTAATCTAAGTGTGCAGTGACATTTTACACAAGACATGCTGACACATAAAAGAAACAGGGGGACAGAGGGGAGGCAGAAAGACAGTTGATGCGAGACAAGGAGGAACGTGGTAGGAGGCTCATCCTACACACACTCTCAGACCCAGGCTTTTGCTGCTACCTCTGACTCAAACCTAAACCTCACATCCATCCAGAACACACACAAACACACAAAGGCACGCTCATTGTTCTTGTTCTCGTTTTCTTTTTTGTTGTTTATCTGTAGTTTCACCTGAATTTCTGTCCTTTGTTCTCATCAAAGCACTTTGTGACGAACCGGCTTGTTAAAAAAGAGCCAGCCGTGAATACATTTGATTTGATTTTTATATGCATGCGCAAACACGCCGACATGCAAACACACACTCGTACGAGTTCATACACAAAAAGGAGCACAGCAGGGGAGCTGTGAATGATTTGCTTCAGTGATTCAGTCGCTACGGGTGGAGTGTGCTGGTATGGCTGCTGTTGAGAGCCGAGGAGTGCTCATTCATGGCAAGAAATCCAGAGACGTGTCAGAGCAGAAACAAACCCGGGGTTCAGACGGGTTGGAGGCGATGGTCTTTTGCAACTTTAAAGACGATTTTGTCCAAGACCGCTCCTCAAAAATCCAAACATAACAGAGAATTTGAACCAAACCTCCTTTTGCTCTTGGTGCAGCAGAGGTTTGAAAGGCCAACGTGAAACATCCTCACTACAAGGCGACAAACACGACCCCTGACATTTTGGTGAACGCTACTTTTATTTTTCAAAAGAGTAGTGATTGTATACATGTCAGACGCTGAGGCTGTGTGGGCACAGGCGCCGTCTGCTCCAGCAACATGCTTTCTGTGGCTACATTACTAAAAGGTACCTAAATTAACAATTCTGAAACACTTTGGTTCAGACATTAAAACTGAAAGACCACAAACAAATAAATATCAACATTATGAGATGGCCAAAAAAAGGAAGTATCAATGTGTTGACACAATATATAAATTGTTAAAGATTGTTTAGTTTGAAAAGTAAATTACATTTCAGACAAAAGACAGAATATTTCTCAGGAGCAATGAGAAATAAACAAAATAAAAATATTTCTGTACAATAAATTTTAAGAAGAAATTGTAAAAGTTGGCTGCTGCAGCAAATGTAAAGTTTCTTCTGCAAAAATATTTATATAAAGAAATATATGGAAGATTACTCAAAAGATGTCAGAGTAACCTTGGACATAGAATTAAATAGTTTGATACATAAGTAATCAGGACAAGTTGCCTTTTTAATACACATAGTTTTAGCATTTATATTATTTAGTTTTAGCATTCATTTGAAAAATTTACAAATGTATAAAAGAAAAACAGCCATAAAATTCGCAAAAGAAAATGAAATAAGTAATGATTTCACTGTGAAGTTTAATATTTATTTTGCACTGACATGAGTTTGTGGTCGAAATATTATTTTAATGGGTTCTTTATTACAATGTGACAAATATTATATTAGCAGTTAGTATTTGACTCGAATTTGCACCTGACGGTGGAGTCATTGTGAAAGAGAAAGAAATAAAGCCTGGTTTATCACAAAGCATGTGCTAGAATATAGAGCTACCGAAATGACTCGCTTTACTCATACAAGCACACTCAGTTACTTAATATAAACACACAAATAACAACCAACATGAGCAAAACACACAACACTCAGATATGGCTGGCCTGAGTCATGTGGTTCCTCTCGTTTCTGTTTGCTTTGCTCTTTAGCGTTTGTAATCTGCCCATCTTATCACACACACACACACACCAGTGCACACACACATACACAAACAGGGTCATGCCTCCACGAGAAAGGTCACATGAGTCAGACGGCATTCAACAAATCGTAGAGCAGGAAGTGTTAAAAATAAGCAAAGGGCCTACACAGGTGAGGGTTCGGCTCAAATTTGACTGTAAAACACGGGTTTGATAAATAAAAAAAAAGGTTCATCTGAGTTGTTGTTTTTCTTTACCCTTTCTCATGTTCAGCTTTGTATTGGATGCCCGATCACGTTTCAGGCTCTCAGTGTGTGTGTGAGCGGGGTGGGGTGGGGGGTGGGGGGGATCTATGATAGATGTCTGATTCAGCAAAAAAAATTTCTTGCTGAATGTAACAGATCTGAGGAGAAGATGAGAGGATGGTTGGATGAGGACAAAGCAGACGGACAGTTACTGTAGATAGCCAGATAACAAATTTAGAGTTGGTCACTTAGAGGTGGCGAGATGAAGCGATGCAGGGAAGGGGAGGTGAGGGGGTGGTGGTGGGAGGGAGTACTACTGTGGTGGCGTATGTCTCAAGAAGCCAGGCTAAGCTGATAAAAGGACAGAGTGATACAGGCAATAGCTGATTGGGCAAAAGGCCAGGTCAGCCTTCAGAGCCCTGACCCATTCTTCAGCAGCAACCGGCCCAGTTACAATCCAAATGGCCTTACAGTCGGTTCAGGACTTACTATTAACATCCAGCTCCTCCCTGATAAAAACACACATATCAAGTGAACAGACATTAGCGCTGTGCGATGCATGTTCATGAGCAAGAGGAAAAAAAAGTCACCGTGGCGCAGAAAATCGAGATCACATGTAGATTTAGACGTGCTCAGTTAATACAAATAAACATAATTTTGGAACCTCCAAACCATATGCAAAAAAAAAAAAACCAAACAAATCAAACAACAACAAAAGAAGAAAAAACAACAGACTTTTTGCAAATGCAGAGCAAACAGGAAACTCTCCAGCAGCGTGAAATGAATCAGACTCGGCGGTGAGGCTTGTAATGTATTGCTGGGTTAATCCCTGTGAATCCTAACTGGTACGGCCTAAAGCAGGCTGAGTATAGTTCTGAGAGGAAATCCCCCTGCGTAGTGGTGCAGGCCATTAGCCCCTGGAGTATAAATAGGGCAGCTACGGCTCCTTAAGCTGGCTTTTACGCAATATCAGTTAAAAATATGACTCGACTAATTACATGCAGGTCAGCCAGTCAGCAGAAGTAAAAATTCCTCTGCCTCGTTCCCCTTTTTTCTCTGTCCGGAGGCAGCTTTGTCTCTTTCTGCTCAGTGGGGAACGGTCTTTGTGGCTGGCATTTTTAATGGCGGGTGTTCTGATGTTTTCATTCATTGACATTTAGGTGTTTTCTGATGGGAGTTTCCTTTTTGCCTTTTTGTCCACCCCCCACTCCTCACCGTCTCACTATGATAATTTGCCTCCTATGCAGCATCAATCATAATTAAACCCACAAGGAGCTGAATTTGGTTTCTGCTCGCAATTATCATTTGAATCCAAATGATGTAAAACAAACCCAGTGAACTTAAATGGGCTTTGGGTGAAGTGATAGTAATTACTATAAAACAGCAGTGATGTCACACAACGCTGATGCACAGTCAGGATTTTCTATTTGGACTCTTGCAGAGCCTTCCTAAATTAACTTTCCAAATGTTTGTATGCCTTGCTTCAACCGTGCTGGGAAAACGGGAAGAGAAGTTCCTCTGGTCATTTTTTTTTTGACATAATGAGCCAAACTCTTTGTTATGGTTGCGTGCAGCACTCCCATGCAGGTCACTAGCTTATAAGTGAGGTGAAAGCCGTCAAAAAGGGGGAAGAAACAGCTTGAAAGAGACAGGATGAGTGTGTGTGGGTGGGACAGTGTTTGCGTATGATTAAAAAAAGAGATAGTGGGGGAACTATTTTTCATTCAAAATATTTGTTCTGTTTTTGGTGCTGACTGTCCCCTTGGTGAGTGCCAGTCAAATGAGCTTTCTGCTTTTTCTGGGTCTCAGCAGCAAAATGTAAGCAATCCTGACATCTCCATGGTGAAAGCACGACCAGGTCTCTCTCTAGCAGCTTAAGATCCATTCAGATTCAGAGACACTGTCTAGACTGGCTTTACAGAAACTGTCTTGAGTACCTTTATCACTGCTGGCATTCAAGGCAACATTGCTGTTCGCTGCCATTATTGGTACTGCTGTTGCTCTTAAACCCCCCCCACACACACACACACACACACACACACACACACCAACCGCCAACGCCGCTGCCCAGCCACACACGGTCACAGTTACTTACACAACACAATGCTGCTCGTAATTAGGAGGTGCTGCAAGTTATATGAAAATATCACAGAGTGGGCTGGGAACAAAAATTAAAATATGAACAGAGTGAGACACATTTTCATTTATAAGAGAACCGGTATCATTCATTTATTTCCTCACCTCTGAAAATAACAAAGTAAGTAACAAAAATAAGACCGATTAGCTCATAGCCAGATGTTTGGCCGACTGACAAACAGTAAAGAAAGAATCAGGGCAGATTGGATGATACACGTCCAGCGTCAGGACACGCCTTCAGAACTCTGTTGATGCAAAAGGCTGCAGGACGTCTCAGATGTTGCATTCTGTGCAGCGATACCAAACCCAATGTTGCCCTGTCCGTTGTGTTCGTGCGCTCGTCTGTCTTTAAGAGGGAGCAAACCGACTGCATCGAACTCCAGCAGGGAAGAAAAAGGCCGGCCTGGCTAAAGAAGCTGTGGGTGTAAAATGGTGGGCGGCTGGGTTTAGAGGTCGCTGACCCCTATTGTAGATGAAGTGTAGAGGAGGAGTAGGAGAACACGCCGCTCGATCACACACAAAAGTTAGCAAGAAGTCAAAGTCAAGAAAATTGATTTGAGCAAAATAAATAAAATACAAAGCAGAGGTTGGCTAACCAACAGAGCAGATACCTGTGTTTGCATATGCACATATAAAAATATACACATATGTTTACTTCACACATATGATGAGTGTAAATGGCTGCGACGAATCCTCCCGCCTCTCTTGGGAAAACTTGAACGACAGGTGTGTCTGTCACCTTTAAGCAGTCTGGCACGGTGTCGGCTGTGTTCAAACACAGGCTTCTGTTTGGGATTATTCGTCACACTCCTGGCTGCTTGGCTAACGTCCCACAGCCAGCGCTCAAAGCATTTTAACTGAAAGGAGCGCTGATCTGGGAACAGTGGACAGACGAGTCCTTTTGAATGATTACAGCAGAAGTGAAGCCTTATTTAGTTATTAAATCTGACTGTAAAATAAAGTAGTTCTGTTAATTATTATGCTGGATGCATCAGTTACAGTGGCAGTAAATCATATCCCAACTGCCTGTGCAAATTCTCAGTTCTCCGGGTCATCGCAACAGCAAACAGGCTTGAATCGGAGGCAACCAGACTTAGATCAATTCTGGTTGAAACGAAAACGTTTCGACACCTACCCAGGAGTCTTTGACAAAGACTTAAGACCGATTTAAGCCTGTTTGCTGTATATCCCAACTATTTCTACAAACGTGTGATGCATTTTACTTGTGATCTTCGTGTGAAGTTGCAGCAATGGCACAAAAAGGAGTCAAACAAGAAGTACATATTTGACACAAAGACAACTACATAGTTTCAACTCACTGGTTTTACTTTCACGTGGCCTTTTTTTTGGTATGTAGCATGTCTGTGACAATTTTATTTTAAATTTGGAGGTGCAGGATGTTTTGATGGCACGTCTTCACTGGATGCTGCAAAACTGTCCTGCAGAATACGTCTCTGTTCACATTCTGGTTTCAGGTTAAACAGCTCCTATAAATCCTGCTCTTATTATCTCTACAGCAAACGCAAGCTGCTGCTCACTACGACAAATGGAATTGTTTCAGTCTCAAGGGATCACTGCTCGACATTTCATTTATTAAATGTATTCACTGAGCTGCTTTGCTTTACCCCCCCGCTCCATTTATTGTTTTGGCAGCAACACCTCACAGGATGAAAAAAACAGCAATAGTGTCGACTGTTCAGGCACATCAACAATTAGGAATTTAAAATGAGCGCCATAAACACAGATTTTAGTAAAGAGTGCAGAGAGTTGATCAGAGAGCTCATGTTTCTCTTACAATAAAACCATCATCTTCTGATGAGAGGGGACTCAAAGGACATGGTGAAAGGAATACTTTGGGGAATATGACGTGTTATATCCTTCACCTTTACAGTAACCTGGTCTCAATCCAGTTAATTAAACACCTACAGGAGCTTGTGAACCAAAGCGTTACTATAATGCCACCAGCAGAAAAACAGATCTATTGTAGGAGAAAAAGTCTTGTAAAAATCAATGATAAGGTTAACCGAGGTTGTTCAGTTGACATTAGGTGATCCCAACGTTTATCTGCTACCACTTTTTGTATTCTAAAAGGGCGGCACAACTTACAGAAATATTAATACACATGTTTAAAAAAAATAAAGATGCTCTGCTCTGAGAGAGCCAAACAGGAAAAGACATGTCAGCGTATACGCTCGAAATCTAGGTGTGACTGTGAGTGACACAGAGGGATAATCCCTTGCATAATTTGCAGTGGATTGGCGAATGTTTCTCGGTACTTTCTAAGGAAGGCGTGAACACGCTGTTGAGAAAATAAATGGTTGTAAAGGGTTACGGAAGTTTAAAAAAGCTTGCTAAGCTGCTGCACCCAAAAGGGACGTAACAAAGCCTGCCGTGTCGGCATGCAGCCCTGAACGCCCAGGGTACGTAAAGAATGCATAGATTCATGTAATCATGCAAATGCGTGTAGTCTTGGTGTGAATGTACACATCACTTGGCAAGTTTTCCCTTTCTTTGTCTTTCACTTTCAGTCTCTCCACCCCACCTACCCACTTTTCGTCTCCCTCTCCGTCTTTCCCTCTCACTCATCTGGGTGGCTGTTTCAGAGAGCACACACTCAGCGTGGGTGAGAGTGTGAGAGTGCTAGAGTAGAGTATATGGCTGCTAACACAAGACGCAGGGTGGGTGTGTGTGTAGCTGTAGGTGGAGAGGCACAGCAGGGCGTGAAGGAGCGCTGTGATAATGACAGGCCATGCATTATATAACATGCATATTGCATAAGAAAAGAAAAAGAATATTTTAGGTCCAGATATCGAGGATGTATAAGGAATCTTGTTTTCATGTGGGTGAACGGAGCTGTGAGAGCCTTTAAACACACAGATGTGCGTTTGCGAAGAAATGCTCACAAATGGGCTCATTTATGTGGTTTCTTTCGAGGAGTGCGTGGGTGTGAGTACACTAAAGTGTATTTTGTATTGGTAAGGAAGGGGGCATGAATGTTTTCGGATTCCTCTCCTAGCTAGCTGCATATCAAAACAAGTATGTGGGAATGTTGGCGCTTCTTCATAAGGGTGTCTATATTGCAGGCTCCCACTCATTATCACTTTTAGACTTTCAGTGAGATCCACTTAAAAAAGGCCCGTTTCTTCTCGCGGGGAGGGGGATGCGAGTAACTTCTAGTTTCGACGATTTCTTTTTTTCTGCTTGAGTTTGCACAGAAGGAGGAAATTCTCCTCTTTGGCTGGTAGGGATTTTGTCAGTCTCCCTCATGCACAAGGTTACGGTCTTACAGGATCTGTTGTGTGGAGTCACAGAAGTGAGGCAGCGCAGATACAGTCTCCGTGTGCTCACTCCATGCACGAGTGTGCCCCTGTAAAAATAGACCTCTTAAAGGGCCAGCGGCCGCTCAATCTTCTCCTACAAAAGGCCTGTTCTTCTCAGGAGAGAAGAATCACGAAACATTCCGCTAGATTTTTCGATTGGAAATTAAATCAGCCCCCCACAGGGCATATTATCACCCCATCTCTGATTAGAAATATGACGCCAATCCTTAGAAATGAACAACAGAATATAAATAGCTGAGCTTTGAAAACACTAGAATACAACTACTTGGCACAATTTGGCCAATTAGTTAAAGAAACCTTTGTCTCAGCATTCAGAACAAAAACTGTCACAATTAAACATGCTGTGCTCTGAAAATAGGCATTAGTGGAAGCAATGGCAGAGAGATGTAAGACTTCCTGTAGACTCCAGCAGATCATCCTCATAATTGAAACGAAGTGAATTAAGTCAGCAGGGACACATGTTGTACGTCTCGTTTAAAGGACGCCTGATAAGCTGAGGACTGTTAGGAGCTGCTAATGTCTCCTATATGCAGCATATGGTTTACTGCTGCAGCAGAAGGACTGGAGCAGAAATAGACATATACAGAAATCATAATTGTACTTGCTGGTATTGAGTGTCTCCAGCAAGAGTAGAAAAAAAAATTGCGAGCTCAGTGAGAGAATTTGCAGTTTTTACAGTTATAAAGCTGGTCAAATAAATAAAGGCCAGCATCAAGAAGTTACCTCTGTTTAATGTTTGCTCATGCTCCCCGGTCACTGATTATATACTAAGTTAGACTACGGGTGCCAGACCTGCACCTGCACACCTGCACTTCCTCTCTTCAGGAGCATAAGAGCTTTCTGACTCTTGTCACCAACATCTGCACATCGAACTGTCCTCCATCCCCACCCTCTCCAGTCACTTTTAACAATTTATTTCTTTATTTTTGTCCCAAAAGGACTAACCCCACCCCTCGCCAACTGCACCCACATCCTTCCCAATTTGAGCGGGCTCCTTGAGGGCCCCTGGCTATCTCTGGACCAGGGCTATTTACGCCCACTGCTCTAAATCTGAAAGCCCTGATCTGACATCAGGCTGCAAGATAAACCTCCACCTCTCTGTCGTTCTCTCACACTCTCACTCACTGATATCATCCGTTTTGCGTAAACACACACACACACACACACACTGAGACTTGCAAGAGTCAGTGCAACAAAGTCATTCACACACGCTCAAACAATTCA
>JAVKLF010000152.1:6687413-6701570 GCA_034783495.1 Millerichthys robustus | reverse complement strand
CCCCCCCACAGTTCTGTGGGTTGGTTAATCCCAGCCATGTATGGGAGACATGTGGAAGCAGCTTGCTACAGCTGATAGAAGAATTATGTGGGTTTTACCCAGCTAAATAAATAATTATGTTTGTGTAAATTCCTCAGCAGGATTTGTATAAACTCCCTCGTTTTTGATGGTGGATGAGAGATGCCAGGCACGGTGAAAAGACTCTGAGCAGCCGACCATATACTCTTTGATGAACAGAAACGAGCCCAGAAACAATACTAGAAGTGTTTTAAAAAGGAAAATAAATGCGGAGGTCTGATTTTGCCATGAAAAAGTGTACTTCTCACCATGCTGTCGCTACCACTTCATGTCCCCACTAATACTCATACTGATTTATAGTGCTTCTCAGTATAATCCCCCCTCATGTTGTGGCATCTGGCAGCTCAGAAACACCTAAAGAGATGGAGCTACTCACTACAACTTTAATAAAATGCACACATGCACACCTTTAACTGATGCTTCTCTTCTTTTGTGGTCACCATTTTACCAGAATCTGCCAAACTGAATAATAATATGGCTGGATAAACTGCGCACTTAGAGCAGGTGAACCCCTGATTTGGTGATTAAAATGAAACTCGGGAGCTAAGAAGGAAAGAAAAATTAGAAGAGTTGAGTTTCCTCGAGCATGTCAGCCTATAAACTGTGTTATTTTTGCAGCAAGTCATTGACATTTTCAATCATCACGAATGACTGCTCAGAAACATAAAAGTGTCACACATGAGCGCACTCCAAGATGCTAACAATTATAAATACACCAAAGTTTCAAGGCTGGCTCAAGTTATAGTAAACACACCAGAGCTCTGTGTGTCATTGATAAGGCAATTTGGAACGAAGGGGTGGGGGTGGGGAATTTTCTACTTGAGGGAAAAAAAAGGAAAAAAAGAGAGAGAGAGTCTTATTTGTGCGCTGTGATTGAGTTTGTGCTTGGCTAAACCTAAATTTCAACTTTGAGGCAGAACAAAGAAAATATGCAGCACAAATTGTATGGAGAGGGACGGAGAAGTCAGGCTCGGACTGAGGATAAAAGACGCCAAGAGGATCAGTGGTGTGACCGGTTCTGAGTCCAGGGTTTTCTTTGAATCAAGCTCAGACGCACAGCTCTTAGATGTTGCATGCCCTCATCCTATTTTAAAGTAGTTTTGATTAGGTTGGTATACATACTCAACTAAAATATTGTTTTAAAATTGAGTTTTTTAGTAGCACTTGCATTTGTAGACATATTTATGACAGTTTGAATGTGACAGAGACAGAGCAGACAGAGCTCACTTTTAAATGTGGTACAAATTTTTAAAAACACTTCATGTTTTTCAAAGTAACTGCAGTCTAAAAGGTCATGTTGCATTTTATCCCTACTTTTACATCACTGAAGTAAAGATATGCAAACTACCATGCAAAAACAAATATCTCAGCAAACTGTCAGATTGAACTGTAAGCCCTGCAAGGTCAATGCAGTCTTAGTCAGCTTTTGCATTGAACTTTTTGCATCCAATTATGATGTTAGTATAGATTTTGTTAATATTTGGGTCAATGTGCATATCCATTGTGTTTGTTGTGTGGTTTATTTGTGTGCTTTTTACCTGCAAATATGTATTAGTTATAGTAACAGTTTTCTCAGTTATAATTTGGAATTTTTTTTATTGGCTGTAAAATGATTAGAATGGCATTTTTAGGATTTTAAGAAAAAAAAAACAAAGAGATGAAAAATATTAACAGGTCCTTACCATTGTCTGTAGCAAGAAATGTTGCTTCATATATATTGTTTTTGACGTAGACAGACTCCCGGTCAAGCACTGCTGTGGTTACAATCTGACCATTGGTTCTGTTGATGGACAACCAGTCAGCAGGGTCGTTCAACTTGGAATACCTGAAGACAGATCAATGAAAAAACTGAATGATGGCATTTTAGCATCTTCAAGCAATTATGTATCTGTGTGCAATACATAGATTGCTTTCAAACACACACACGCAAAATCTCACAATAGCCTGACCTTCGAACACTGTAATTTTTTATTGACTTCTTCTCCAGAGCCAGAAGCCTACAGTCAATTTCACCCCATTTTTCACTCCTGTGTACCAGCCAATGAAGTCAATTACCTTTATGCTTAAGCACTGCTTTAACTTCCTGCATGCGTCTTCCACTGAGCTAACTTTTCCTAGGAAGGATTTGGTGAAAACAGAATACCTAAACTGCCTGAATGGGTGGTATACATGCGTGTTTAGTGTTTGCAAATGTGCCTGTGTGTGAATGGAGACTAGATAATAGCACTGCTGGCTCTGATCAATCAACAGGAAAGTCAATGTGGTAGCAGGTGGTGACAATCCACTGGGATAAAGAGCAGGAAAGAAACAAGGGATCATCTCCAGGATTGAATCCCAATCTTCACTCGGATCTAACGGTTCTGGTGTTCTTCGGCTTTTGTCGTTTTCAGTTTATTCCATGCTTTCAGTTATAGCTGATCTCTCTCAACTTGTGTCGCCTCACCTCATCTCGCCATGCTTGGTATTCATACATTTTCTTATCCCTGTGTGTATCCTTTCACCCATGTCTCATTCGCTCGGTGATAGAGTTCAGTAGCTGCCACCTCGCCCGTCTGCAGTCTCACTTTCGCATATGAAACATCATCTGTGGACATGTGGCATTTCAGCCTCGCACAACGAAGGTTTCTGCATCAATTTGATTTCATTTACTGAGAGTCAGTTTGTGCAAATGGGCCATTTTTCTTTTACTGTGGGTGTCACATACCCTCAGGTTTGAAATCTATCCTCAATCAAATGTAACTGACCCTATTTTTGCTTTTATGTTCTCTGAATTGTCCTCGAGCGTGCGACCTGTTTCCTTTGTTTGTCTTTGAATGCATTTCTAAAACATATAATCAAACTCAGAGTCGAGAATAAAATAAAATCAAGAGGGTTAAAAGGCAAGAAGTAAAATCTCTCCCCTGTAGTGTAAGAGGTGGGATTTTCCCAGCAGGCAGTATGCCTGATCCCAGGCATACTGCAGTGTAAGGAAAGGGATCATGGCAATGACATTCCCACACTCGAGACACAAGCTGAACAGGCCCACGGCCGCTGACTGGCAGACTGTGAAATCTGTGCTGCAGTGAGTCGATAACAGTAGGTGGGTGAGATAAAAGGGTGAAGGAAATTATTAAGAAGGGTTAAAAAGGAGATTAAATGGTAAAGTTTTTAGTTAGGATTGACTTAAGATCAACTCTTCAATTTAAAACATTTTTAGTAGAGGGCAAATATTTTTTTATCTAATTGAAACATAAATAATTTGAACACAATAAACATGCAAACAAAAGCACATGATCCTAAAGACTTCAATGTGATAATTTCTTTCGATAATCATGTTAAATGTGTTGAAACCTGCAATCAACATACAAGAATGGGACTATTATGACATTTACTGCTACTTTCAATTCATTGATCTTTATTTCAGAAAAGGTTTTGTTATTGTTCCATTGCAGTAACTTGTCCCGTAAAGTCTATAGTGTTTTAGGCTTTAATGTCAAAAAATTAAACTCAAACACTGTCCATGGTGCTGAAACTAGAAAAGTATGTAAAACAAATTCAAGCATTAGTAAAATTTACTTAACATTTATGTAAAATTATAACTGTTTTAAATAAATTGGGCTGGAGTTGTTTTATTTTTATTAGTCAAACCGTTTTAACAACCTAACTAGCAGTGAGAATGGTCATTTTCATTTTTATGATCTATTATTTCGGTGCAGCAGATTCTGTTATTGCTAAATTACCGAATGTGATTCTCAGGGATTCTGTTCTTCTACAAATTGCCACAATTTGTTGCTGGTCTTGTGAGATTGCTTTGGTCATTATTAAAAGGTGCTGTGTGAGTCTGTAGATCAGTACGAGGTTAGCAGACTGCCTGCAGAGATTTCTAATTTATCAATCTGCTCTGCGTCTGCATTATGGCCTCATGCTAATTCATCTGTTTGTTATTAATATTATTGCTTTTATCTGATCCTATGAGACTTAAGCTTCCCAAAGGATAAAATTAAGACTGTTTTTATCTAAAATTAAATAGTGTGTACATTTTGAGGGAACAATGCGTTTTGCTTCATTGGAAACAAAAACGATTGGACTCAAAATTTTATATTTTCTAATTGTCAAGTAAGTGACTTGGTGCAAGCATGCAGAAATGACTTGGTTTGAAAATTCACATTTGCACACCATTAGGGCCCATACTGAAAAAAAAAGTTTTATGATTTGACATTGCTTTTAGTTTGCCTTAAACCAAATTATGTAGGTGGTGAACAAAAACAAAAGTTAGCAGTTAGTTAACAATCAGTTAGTTGACTTTTAACATAAATATTATAGCAAAATATTAAAGAAATTAAAAAGAAGTTTTAGCATAAAAAACCTACACAAATGTCCCCCGTGTTAGGTGTGCAGCTAAAAGTTTCGAACGTAATGTGGAACATTTTGATGAACTGATCCTTTTATAGTTGAGATGAAAAAGTTAATATAAAAGTTGCAAAAGTGGTGTGAGAGCCATTATTTATTAGATTTTTCTAAATGACCAACAAAATGCCAAAGGCACCAATTTTTTACCCTGGGCACAAGTGGGTGTATACCTTTTAGATAATAAAATTTGTCACACAAAGGTTTGTTCACAAAGCAGTGGGATCTGCTCTTCACCACACTTTAATGAAGTCTCTTACACTGCAATCAATGCAAATGTAATAAACTCTATTAGGCCAAATTAAGTCCTGTATGAACAGGCTTAAGCTGAGCTCATTTTTAACACAATGCATGGGCAGTCCACAGCAACATTAGAAAAAGAAAAATCCAAGGAGGAATTAACTGCCAAGGGCTGCATGGTGGCGCTGTGGATACCTCACAGCCAGAAGAACTCCAGTTTGGATTCTGGTTGGGGTGCTTTCTTTCTACAGAATGAATATGGATCCTAATAATTCAAATAATAACAGAAATATTAATATAATATTAAGACATTAAACTCAAAAGGGTGTCAACAACCCACAAAATTTGCTGCCAGGATCACAGTCGTTGAAAAGCAAATAGATGCAAACCATGACTGTAGGTGTCTGGTGTTGCTGTATCAGCCCTTTTTTGGAGCAAGATTTTTTTTATATCCAGATAAACATTTCCTGTTAAAAAGATCACAAATCACAAAAAGATCACAAATCTATGACCTTTTAAAAATGCAATTTTGCTTTTTTATTTAGACTTACTGATTTCCATTTTGTTGATTTTTTTTTATATAGGTAAACAGTAGGGCTTTGGACAACATTGCAATTCCTGCAAAAGCACACACAAGGTTATTGTTTACCAGTTGCAGCTGTAAACAACATCCCTGGGAGCAATTGGCAGTTTCTAGAACTTTATCTTTTCTTAAGGGCTATGCCAATATTTCAGAAATGTAAACAGTCTATGTTTTCTTTAATGCAGTTTTAAAATCAAAACTCAGATTACTACGTTCAACGTACTGTTGAACTTTCACTACCTCTTCTTATGCCTTATTTCCAATGCTTTTCAATCTATCATCCTCCAGAAGGCTTCTCTCATTTGGGATTTGGTGGGTGTGCGAGTACAGCTGGATGTATGATTAGGCCTGGCAGGTTAGTGATCTTAGCAAGCAGCAGGGAGAGATATGACATTTATTTTTCAAACCCCCGACCCTGAGGATGAAAAATGCATGTCTCAAGCTTAGCAAAGGCGGTTTGGGTAATCATTTATGCTAGTGTCTCCAGTCCCATGTCTCGACCCTACTGGTTGGGTGTCTGACAGGTGATGTACGATGCCCTATTCTCTCTCCTCCTCTTTTCTTCCAGAACACATCAGCCAAACCACAACAGGGCACTTCACGTCTGTCCTGTCTTTGATAAGCAACTGTCAGGCTCAAACCTTGACCTGCAGTCAGTTCACAATCTTACGCTTGTTTTTGCCACCTGCTCCATGTACTTCATCGTCCCTTAGGCTTTTATTTTCGCCACCTTACTTTTAACTTTAAAAACTTCCTGTAGATGGTCGGGCCTCTCCCGGTGTGCTGCCACCATCGATTGATGAAGACACAAGGCTTCTTGATGCACGCAAAAACATGAACCATCAATTAAATGTACAAAAGCCCCATGCATATTTATACTCTAACGCATAAACAGAAACATATTACATGCAGAGACAATTTGTAAGGCTCAAATTTCAGAATGAATATGGATACAATCTGGCGATGCAGCTAAGCTTTTATTTGTTCTCCCACACAAACGTGGCAACTTGTAATATTTATTGGTTTAAGCAACAAACATCCATTTTAAGAAGAACACAAATAACTCAGGCACAATGCTCATATTTAGAATAAGGGCACAGGATAGGGCCAAAACGATACCGCCCAAGTTTAACATGCTAACAAAGGACACTAATTACCTTTTCTAACATCTTAAAGAGGATAGAATTAGCACAAAGCAGTAGGATTGTTTGCTATCATGTACAGATTGACCCATCTTTAGACCTTTGTTCCTTAAGTGTTAAGACAAAATAGTAATTAGTTGTAGTTTCTGTTCATGATAGTCAAAACTGATTCCAACGTGTTCACAGCTGCAAACTTAGACACACCCACACAAAACGCAGAGCCCACTGATCACTTCAAAGTAAATTCAGAAAAGATCAAAACAAAAAAACTGAGAATAGGGGACACCAAAAAGCCACAGAGAAAAAGAGAAAGCCCAGCTGGTGTCTTTAGTGTCTTCCTAAACTCTAATGTACACCCAATTTACTCTCATTTGCTGTGAAATTAGCTGGGAAATTTGTTTAGATCTGGTCCCCCTGAGAAAATTGGAAGGCAAACACTGTGTAGTGTGCAATGGTTGGAATGAGGTGGCATTAATCCCAGTCTAAACATCTGTGGTATCATCTCCGTTGTGTGTTTTTATTCCTGGTATAAATTATGCCAATAGTCTTACTATTAATTTATATGCACAGAAAGGCCCATGAAAAATGCTGAACTCCGCATCTGCATTGTCATAACTGAAGGCTTTTCAAGTTACCTTAAAATAATGTTAACAATTACCTCCTTCTGTAAGGCCATAGTGTAGTCCCCACTTCTGGCAACACTGACAGCTAGACTGAGAAAAGGCCAACAGGACATTTTAAGGGTAGTTTTAATTCAAAGTCCAGAAAGGCTTAGTGCCGACAAAGCAAATTGCAGGTGGTATAATGCAGTGTCAGGTGCTTGGGCTTGAGCCAGCTGTTCTCTACCTCCTCATCTTCACGCCGTCTGTTCTGTTCTTTTCTCTCTTGTTGTCTGCCTGAATGTATTTTTGTGCTTATGCTACTAACAGAATACACACACTTCTGCGTACCACAGAAGCTATTCTGCCCTATTAACCCCTTTACCCTCCTTGCTCATAATTCTCCACTGACTCTGAAACTTCACACAAAAAGACTTTGACAAATGGGTAAAGCCAAAATATATAGTCTCTTAGTTGCACTCTGCCCCCTGACTACTGACATAGAACCTATCCAGGAGGGGTTTTATCTCACTGCTGGTGCACAGAAGGAGATTTTGGCTTGTATTTGGAGAACAGCTGGTGAGACTTTAAGCCTTAATCAAATGACTTAAGACATTTTGTCTTAAAATTAACAAACAAATAAAATATTTCAAAAGAAAAAATAAATTCTGCAACATGTATATTGTTCATATTGTCATTCAGCGATCACGCAATACCTGATTAACTGTTGCATCTGAAGCCGGTCGGGATCCGAAGCTGAGAAAGTTGTCAGGCTAGTGCCGGAAGGAACACCCTCCTCGAACCGAATGTGTTTAGGGTTTGTTGGGAAATATGGAGGTTCGTTGACATCTTGCACAGATATGGTGACTCCAGCAGTGGACTGAAGTGAGGACTGGATGCCGCTGGCCAGGTGGGCCTGGTTAGACACCACCACTGTCAGCATGAAGCCGCGGTTCATCTCAAAGTCTACTGGCTGGAGAAGGAAAGAAATTATTTAAGATGGTTTGAAAGTAAAGAAAGTTAAACTTGCTTGCAGCCCTTCAGGTATTCTCTTGTTTCTTCACCCTGTGTGCATGTTGTTGTGTATTATTTTTTTGAATTGTTACCTATGTGTACAAATGTATCATAATGCATAATATTTCTATTTGGTATTTTACAATGTACAGTGCTCTGAGCTGGCTTTGGTTGTAATTTGGCACTATATAAACACACAGAGTTGTATCTATTCTGTTGTGTTTTATGTAAAATATAGAGCTCTGGTATTGTGGGACATATTTTCATTAACTTGTCACAGATTCTCACTACATTTGAGAAACTAAATATTTATGAAACACAAAAAGTGTGAGTTTTACTAGGAAGGATCTTCTTATCTAACCAAATACTACAAAATAAAATAAAACAATCTTATCTTGTCTGAGTATTTTCATTATTAGTTGCATTACAGTCATTATTGTCAAAATAACCCTTTCAGAGCAAATCATATCAAGTAATCAAGCTCAGTGTGTTTACTATAAACATGTTGATTTTAAAATAGATACCCTAACGAACTTTTGTCTTTTTGTCAGTGCCTGGCTGATTGATAGGATAAATGAACAGATGTCACGTCAAGTGGTCCCATTATGAACCAACACACACATGAAATACGGAGCTGAGACTAATCATAGGTTGTTGCCATGGCTCTGCTGTCTGAGTATGTTTCTGTGCAGCAACTGAGTTTAAACCAGAGTGACAGTTTTGTTCTCTCTTAATGACAACAACACCATCAAGTTCAAATGACAACAACAAGCAAAGTCATAAAAAGAGAACAAATATGCTGCTTGTAAGCACTGCTGGCACATTTCTAAACAGCCGGATGATGATTGCCGCTGCAAAGCTTGTGTTTGATGATGATGTTAAAGACTCTGAGCACATCTGCATGTTGCATCGCCTCACTGTTATCAGTGAGAACTCTGAGAGAACATGAAAAGCATCGTTAATCAGGGAGATTGGTTGACCACGTGGCCCAGCAGAGAAACTGTCTGTGTGTATGTCAGATGTGAAATAGCGGTACATGCATGTTGCTTTCAGTTAATGTTAGCAAACAAGTGCGTGTTCGTGTGTGACCCCAAGGCGCCAGGGGAACCCATTTACAGGCTAACCACGCTCGTGGCTCTTTGATCTAAAGCCTGTGGAATTCAGAGCATCAGGAGGTCCAGAGTATAGCTGAAGGCTAACTGAAACACAGACACTCACTCAGACTCACACAGCCTGAGGGAAGCCACAGGGGTGAGAGGTCAATAACATGGCTTCCATCTTTTGCCCATGAGCCATCCCATCTTACATCTCCTCTGTATCACTTTACCCATTTCTCTCTTTCCCTTTTACATAATTTGCTCTGTTGGACTCCCAACTTCCCACCCTCTCGGCATCTCACCTCTGCCCTACCTCAACTCTGTGTGATCTAAGCTCTCTGTGGGCTACATTTCTCAATCCTTGGAAATCTGCCTTCGCCTCACTCCTCTCTGTCCTCTCTCCTTTCCCCCGTCAACTTCTGTGTTTAACATAATCTGTGATTTACATATCTTAATGACTCATTCGAACCAAGTGGCTCTATTGGTGTGTTTGTATGTGTGCTTGTTTGTCTACAGGCTCTATTAGTGCAAGGGGAAAAAATCTGCTTCTTAAACTCCCCAGACAGCAGCACAAATGCGTGACATGTTCTGGTTAAGACCTCATGCCTTGTTTACACAAAGGCTCAAGGTCCTTCTGGAAGACTGATGTGTACCTGGATGTCAATGCGATTGGATGTGTCTGTACTAGCTGCCATGTACGCCTTGGCAAACATAACAACCAGGCAGAGCCGTCTCATGGCTTCTTCCTTTTTTTTTTCACAAGTTGTCCAATGTGAATGTTTGGGCTCACTTTTCCCAGAGCGAACCAGGGCCCCCTCCCTTTATTTGTTGAAAGAGCGCATTGCTTATTTCCTCTCAGGGGGGTGGCTTGTCTCTTATTTTATGATTTCCTGATAACCTCCCATGGGTCTCAATATAAGCTTAAGCAACACAGCTGCCTACTGAATTTCACAGGGAGTGAGAGGAATGGATTATTAAAGTCAGTCATCTAGAGATAACGAAGAGAAGCAAAATACCCGGGCTCATTGCTCATGCTGCAGTGGGAATTATAATGACATGTTAGTGCTATTGTTTAACATTATTGCGATATGTGATTTGCAGGTTTTAGACATATGAGGAAAAAGTCCCTGGGTTTGGAAGGTCACTCTAATGAATAAGTAATTTCCACAAAACACCTGCAAAATGGTAAGAACATTTACACCAAGTGTCTTGCAGATAAACACACAAATGGCCAAGGGTGTTCAACAGGATGCACATCTATGGCACACACATCCAAATCTTCTTTAAACCTATTGCTGCGGAAAATGGTTTAAACCATGTGGCTAACCTTCCTCTGAAAGGTCTAACCACTAAAATAGCAGGTTGTAACAAGACATGGCTTTGTTGTTGCTGTCATTTACCACAGCACCTAGAACATTATGAGTGTATAAAACCGTTGCCATCGTAATTGAGAAATCAATATCTAATTTGCTACAGTGGTCTCACCAGCCATTGTATTTAAGTCTATGTTTGAGTGCATGAGCTGTTTCTGAAGGGCACATTAGCCTCCAATCCTTCTTTTGGACATGAGGGGGCATGTGAAAGGCAACGGCCCCAGCATGTTCTCATTAAACTACGTAGCCTATTATAGCATGCACCTGAATCCAGAGGGAATCTAACATTCAGCATTCAAAAAAGAGATGATATTTCCTCCTGCAGTGACCTTCATGAGACTGAAATCTGAGAATGTTATGAAATGATGGTATATTACCTTCACCACAGTGACCATGCCGTCATTGGTGACAGGATCAGTGCGGATGGTGAAGTGCGCAGTTGGGTCTCCACTGATGATCCTGTAGACAGCGTTCCAGTTTGGAGAGTGGGGCTGGTCGGCATCAATAACTGTCAGATTAGCCACTGCAACATCCACTTGGTTCTCTGGGACTTCACCAGAAAACTGCAGAAAGTAGGGTAGAGGTTACCTGAATACTATACTTTAGAAATATTTTTACTTTTACACTGCCTGCAGTCTTTTTTAGAATCCATTTAGCTCTTCGATTTAGAAAAAGCCATCCTTTCAAACTTTCCAGGTAGAGCAACTAATCTCAGACCACAGTTGAATCATAAGTAAGTAGTAAACCCAGCTCGCACACTAGGACAGACATGGCTACAGGGGAACTGTTTTAGTTAAAATGTTCTCTGCATTCTTTGTACCCATCCCTAATGAAAAATACTATTTCATTCCTTTTAAAATCAAAAGTGAGAAGGGAGGAAAAATGTTTGAACAGAAAAAAAAACCCAGCAGTGTGAAGGATTAAAGAAGCTGTTTCAGTGTTTCTAAGTACTTCTGAGTTGTCCCCATGCTTTACAAACACATGTGCTTTGTCCTGATAAGCCTGATGAGGAGTGAGCTGCTGTCTGTCATATGTCTGTTATGGTGGGAGATTGTTGTTTGTCTGCACAGGCTCAGGAAGTATTTGACACTGACTCTACCACCAACCATGTAAAACACAGGTTGACTGCAGCCCCACCTACATAAACAATAAAACAAGTTCGGTGACATGAGGTCGTGACGTGCCTTGAACTCATTGGAAACAGCAGCCGTGTAGCACCACGTAGTTACCATAACCACTGTGGGTAACAGGCGTGGATGAGCCACTGAGCCTCTTATGTGGGTGTAGGATATCAAAGAGCAAAGCCACAGACCAAACACTCCAACAGACCATAATACTCTGCCTGGCAACTCCTCACATCAAGCAGCAAACAGCCGACAGCACCGTACAGATTAGAGGGCTGCGTCAGGAGAGCTGTTCAGAGACTCAATGACATTCTTAAGACAACAGACAAGTCCGGGTGGTCTTGATGCACTGTCTGCTTTGGATAAGTAGGCAGGCTGTTATATGTTATTGTCACACTGAGTATTTGTATATGTGTGCCTGTGTGGTTTGTTACTGTGATTTGGTTCAGGGACTCCCCAATGACAATTTAATAATACTAATAATAATATAAAAAAAGTTTAGTGAAAGAGCTAAGGTTCCCCCAGGAACCGTTAAGCTTTTCCTCCCCAGCCATTAACAACTAAGGCCCAGTGTTAACCAGTTATGATGGAAGGCGAAGGAGCCGCCACAGCTCTGATTATCAATATTGCTCTGAGAGAATTCTTGTTTTATAATTTTTTCATTGAAAAGAAGAATCGGATGGGTTGGCGGTTTTAGTGATTTCTTTTCCTCCATTTCAGCAACCTAATATTTAAAAATTTCATGCACGCACGTTCTTTTCAAGAATATTGGAACATCTTTTTTGGCACTGACAATTTTTTGATTGCATTTCTGTTCAGAAATGAGTAGTTGCTTTATTCAACAAGAGACCACCATTTCCAAGCTACAATAATATTAAGTATTATGCTAAAGTAAACTCTATTTTATCAGTGTGTTTAGCCTCACCTACAAATATCCCTTTGTCAAGTGACACATTTTTTATGATATTGCCACTTATTGTGAAAAACAGATGGCAATCTGCTGAGTTTCAACACTGGGTCTTACTTGAAAATATAATTTTGACTTAAACCTGCTACAGTAAGCAAAACATTTTGGTTTACAGTGTGACAATTATGGTTACTGAACCAATAAACAGTTTAAATAGAAATAAAACAGTTTACATGGATTGAAGAGTTGCACAAGTAAATTATTGAATGCACATTACTTTGTCTTTTATGGTTCTGGCAAAGTACAGCAGTCTGTGATTGTTTTAGAACAGGATCGTTGGAAAACTGTCTTGTAAGTGAGGAGTCAAATCTGTGATCAGCCAGTTTTTCTCGGAGATACCGGATCTTGTCGCCAAGACTACAGAAAAGAAGCAGGATCTCTTTGATTGTGACTGGCAATAAGTACAGTTGGCTTTTTCTCAACACTTGACATAACATCTCTTGCCAGCACCTTCGCTCCTTTGTCACTATGTTGGCAGTGGGGAGAGGCTGCAGGAGGCAAAGTGAGGTAGAAAGAGAACAGAAAAGTGACAGGGAACTTCATCATGTGAACTTTGCAAGGATGATACAGGCAGGAGGCCAAGAAACCTGTGCAGTCAATGTTTTGCAGACAAAACCCAAACAGAAAGACTGTAGATCATACTGTCGCTTTAATACCATATGGGAAATAGGGATGCAGCAGAATGTGCAATAACAAACAAACAATATTATTTATTTATTTTAATCTATTTGTATCTTAGGTAATATGCATGAAGCACCCAAAGTCTTGATATCCATACACACGCATCAACCCTTTGCCTGCTTGAAAAATAGGGCAGCCTCTGATAGGCGTGATGAAATATTAATCACCAACAATAAAGAGAAATTCCCCATACTTTATATTTCTGGGACATGTTGAAAGATCTATGGGGTTTATTGCGAAAACTAAATATCTGCATAATGGCGTGCAATCTCAACAAAATGGCTTTTTACGTTATCTCCCTTCCAAAATGGGTGATTCATGATGGGTTCGTGCGAAAGTGCTCTGCTCGCCATGAATCCAAAACTTCCACTAAAGTTTGCCATAAATATTCGTGAAAGCATTAACTTCCTCGCGTGACGCTGATGGAAATGCACTTAAACTAGGTGGAATCCAGTTAGAGAGTATCAATCTATTATTGCCTGCTATCATCAATATCAGTTGAGCATCTTAATGCAGAAGGAGGAGGGGTGTGGTGCAGAGTCACGGAGGACTACTGATTTACAACGAGGCATGTCTACACTTTATCACTGCTACTGTAGGAAATTGCTCCTGCGTTGAAATGCTCCCCCATCCTTCCTTGTCGCCCTGTCATTCTCTCATTACTTTTTTTTCATTTTCTTTGTAAAGCCTAAATGATCGTCCACTTATTAGTTCTCACTTTATTTTCTTTATTTTGCTCACCATCATTTTTTCTTCCTCGTGCTCTTTCTGTAAATTCCCCTGCAAGTGGACAGGGTGTAACGTGTGTGTGTGTGTGTGTGTGTTTTTCTAAAGAAGACCGTGGTACAGGTGTTTTTCTACTGAAGGACAAGG
>JAVKLF010000152.1:6677039-6687313 GCA_034783495.1 Millerichthys robustus | reverse complement strand
GGGGGGGGGGGGGGGGGGGGGGGGGGGGGGTGGGGTGGGGGGGGGGGGGGGGTGGATATCTCTGATTAGCTCTATGGCTAACACATGCCTAACACTGATCTGATGCTAACTAATCATCATAAGAGTATTGATAGCCCCCCATGGTGAATGCTAATGCTCATTTTTTTTACTAAGAGCTGCAAGGGTTGAGCCAAGACTTTGCTGGTGATAATGCCTAAAATCCTGGTGTTCTGAGCAAATGACCTGACTCTATCCACTCATCCAGTGTTCTTACTGTTACACATCATGACTGATCTCAACACCCGGAGCCATACTGACTTCATCAAGATTTTTCACCATGACTTGGAGGGCAGGAAAAAAGCCTTCACTTTTAACAATCTTTTGAAATGCCAGATTTTAGGACAACTGACAGATACTTAAAGAAAAACTGAGGCGAAAGGGAAATATCCTGTCTTAACATTGATTTATTACATTACATAAATTGCATTATGTTCGACTTTTAATTTTTACTTTGCTGCTTGTATTGACTCACTATAATGCAATCATCGTTCTAAATATCCCTTAGATGGCAGCGATCATTAACTATTTGCTGGAACTGGTATTCTTGCTGATGAAAGTCAATAATATCGATTCATATTCCTTGTGTGTGTTATTCTGTGTGTGTCCTACAGATTACATGTTTCCATCACTGTCCTTGTATAAAACTCATCTTACAACAGTATACAATAGCCAAAAGTTAGACTTACTGTTGTCAGTGTTGGAGGTGATACTTGCTCAAAGCCAGTTATAGGGTTTGGTTTTATGTAAAATACCCAGAGATGACTTTTTATTTTGAAATGTTGACATATAAATAAAGCTGAGAAGAAACATTTCTTTTTTCCCTTCTCACTTTACGCTGCCTGGCTTTAAATTCTGTATTTCCATTTCTTCTCTCGCCTTCTTTCTATTATTCTAGTCATTTATTTTGTGAACCAAGCCTTTATTTTTTTCTCTGAATTGTTACTTTCTCCACACTTCTGAATTTGCAATAACTTACAGTTCTGGAGGTCAGCATTGGTGGGTTGTCGTTGATGTCTGTGACAGTGATGATGGCAGTGGCTGTGTTAGACAGGCCAAAGTTAAGGTTGCCCTCCATGTCCGTGGCTTGCACAATGATGGTGTACTGGGACACTTTCTGAAAAAGGTAGAAATAGGAAAAAAATAACAGAAGAATAAAACAGTATGCAGTTATTCGTCTGCAAAAAGCTCCTCCGTGAGCCGATAACTGCAGCAGCCGCAGACTTTGACTCTCGGTGGAAGCAAAGCTGAGGCAGTGTTCTGTTCTTTAGTCACTGGCCATGGTCTTATTTGAAACACAGAACCACAAGGGTGAAGTCTTTCATTTGACAGAGCTGAAACCTTCTCAGTGGAGCCTGGCCAGACATCACACCGTCCAAAGGCTAGACTGTGAAGCTTCCCCATGGGTACTGCATTCCATCAAAGCCATCAAACGCACTGCTTATTCAGTACCAGTGATGGACAGATGTGAAGACAATGATCCAACTGACAGAGATTAATAGACTTTCTGTGAAGCAATAATATGAGGGAATAATAAATGCCATTTCCTCTTTTGAAATGACACACTGCCACTTCAATAGAACCTGAAAAATGATTCGTTTATTTGTATTTCTAGACTCCGAAGCATTTGCGGCTCCTTCCAGCCCTTTTTCCTACCGTTTTTCAGCTTTTTCTATCTCCTCTTCTGTCCCAGGGTGCAGTTAATGGGCTGCAGTAAGGATGGAGCCTGGGAGCTGACTGCCTGGATAATGTGTCTTGTCATTGAGATTCCCAATTACATTCCCACTGTCTCTCTCTCACCTGCTAATTACCAAGTAAATATCCCAATTAGGCCAGGACGTCACATCAAGAGGATTAGACAGCTCCTCGCAGTCCCTCTCATCTTGATGCTAAATGAGATGCTGAACTCCAACCTCGTGCACACTCATTAACACTCACATATACACAGAAGCTTCCACAAACACACATGACCACACACTGATGACTCTCTTTCTACATATCTTGTACTTGTCTGACTGTCCCATCAGCCTGTGAACAGCGTGTACACAATACTCTCACTAATTAGACAACGGAGTAATTATGCAGAGCTACAACGAAACCCTCAGTATTGCAACAATACCACAGCATACCCAGTTCTCTCTGGAGGACTGAGGTCTACAACTGTCAACAAGCGCTTGAAAGTCCACTGCCGACCAGTGGAAATCTTTAGAAGACAATCAATTTGGGACTACATGGGAAAAGAAGAAGATAAAGAGTAAAGAACAAAGGAGCGAATAACAATCAGGAAGGGTTTAAGGGAGGGGCAAAAATCCAACTAAAGTCATTTTGCTTTTCTAGTTTGTTGGGGTATATAGCCCCTTTAACACCTCAGACCAAAATTTGAGGCATGACACCAAATGTTCAAAGCCTCTAGGATCATAAAATATTGGAACAGGCTGTGAAGCATTTTCTGAGAATGATCTGCTCACTAGACTTTTTTTTTTCCATTGCAAAGTTTGATACCTTTAATCTGCTGTCAAGATATACTGTAGCTATAGGAAAGCAGAAATATGTGTTTGTATATTATGAGAAAATGGATTAAAAGATAAACAAAAAACCTGACATAAACAGAAAATATTTAAACTATTTCATGTTTTGCACATAGTTTTGTTTTTCCAACACAACTCCAAACTGTTGACTCTATCAAACTATCAGCTATAGCCAGCCATGAGGAGTTTTTAAAAAGAACACTAAACCACCAAAACCGTTATTTCAATGACTAATAACTAAATAATACTCTGTGGCTTGCTTCTTAAGTCTACATCAGTCAAAGTTAACTAAAGTTAGGACATTATGGTTTAGCAATTTGTGCCACAGTAGCTCTTTTGGTGTATTAAATCACCAGGTATGGTTTTCCTGAGCACATCACTGAGAGTCGAGTTTCCATGACCCTGAGTCAAATTTAGTGTTTGTCCCACCTTGGCCCACTTAAAGTCAATAATAGCCACTACATTAGAGCAAAATATCACAAGATCTGCCATTTTGAAGATGCTCTGATCTAGAGGCAGGCTTTTAAACATGCTCATAGTTTTTCTCCAGGATTGCTCGACCACATACACTTATATAAACATGTAGTTAAGACATGTTATCCAGGTAACAACATCTGTTTGTAGGTCTTTGACAGGACTTCAAAACCATTAAACCACCTTTTTCTGACCCTTCATGTGAGCTTAGCATGTAAAGTTGGTGAGAAAAGTTGAGTCAGTCAATATAGTCAAGTTAATAAGTGATGCTGCTTTATTTGATCAAATTGAAGCTTCTTTTAGAGCTTGTTTCAAAAAGCAAGAAGGTGAGAAGTCAGGCTGTTAAGTGATTAAAAGGATGAATTTCTCTCTCTCTCTCTCCAATAAAAACATTGATCAAAGAAAGTATAACCTGGAAAATGATTGTTGTAATAAAATGATACAGGCAAGAGTAAAAAAGGTCTATCAGTTAAAATCCTTTGAAGTTCAGAAAAAGGCAAGCAGGATTTTAATTCAACATTTTAGCGTTATTGCCTGGATTACCAGAGTGCAGATAAAACAGGGTAAAAATAAGCTGAAGTGGTCTGGCTGAGTAATTTTTAGTCCATGTTGGCCTCATACCTCTCCCTCTGGCAGGCTTATGTCTCATCCTCTCTGTCTCCATCACCCCATTTCCTTAGCCCATATTCACACTCACTTCCTCCCTCATCACCGTAATTCCCATCTATTCAGCTTTGTTTTTCTTCCCCTGCCTTTCCTCTTTCCCCACCCCCCATTGCCTCTGTTTTATTGAGCACAGATGTGATTATTTGGGCTTTTGTGTTTTGTCTGACAGGTGTCAAGGGCATTCTATCTCAAAAATTTCCTCTCTGTCTCTGCCACACAAACACACGCAGCCACACACAACCCGACACGAGCAGCCCACTGCAGCGTGATGTGTTGTTAATAGGTCTGTCACAAGTGACAGTTTGGGAGGATGATCTGTTTCGCAGATTTCTTTGCGGAGTTGTCACTGGCACATCCATGTTGTGAGAATAAACACATTTGGATCTTGTCACAACTTTTAGAGCTTTATATACAAGGTGACCGAAGACAATTTACTGTAAAGAAAAAAAAAGAAAACAACAACAAAAAAAAAAGGAAGACCTGATGTTTGTGTGTACGTGAAATGTGTTGTGACAAATGGCAATGGCAAATTTAAAAGTAGCAGCTCAAAGTGTCATCAGAGTAAACAGTGTTGCTAGGAACTCTGCTCCACAAAGAAGAATAAAGACCCATTTCTGATCCTTAGCCTTCCACGGGATTTACAGGTTTTAAAACACTTATTTACTTACTGTCACATGTGTAAAATATAAAAGACTAACCTCTCTGTCAAGTCCAGGTGCTACTGTCACAATATCTCCCGTCTCACTGTTGATGGTGAACATGTTGGGTATAGGACTGTGTGGGGTCTGGGACAGGATTCGGTAGCGCACCATACCGTTAGCGGTGGTGTTGTCATCAGCATCAAATGCTGCCAGATGCATCACATAAGTTCCTGATGAAGACAAATAATATCAACATTTACATCAAATTATATTTGTAGATGTACTTTAGTCACCATAGATTGTAATCTATGTAGAGTGAAAGTACAACTGTCCCACATTATACCAATTTGACAACATTTCTACAGCTCCATAACTTAGTGTGTTTATAGTTTATAGGATCCATTCAAGTTTTTATCCTGTTTGTCCTCAGCTCAAAAACAAGAAAGCAAAAAATATAAAGTTGGCAAATCAGTGGTGACTGGTGGACGAAGCAAAGTCGTTTTGAACCACAGACACCTAGGAACAAATTTGAAATGGATGCCTTTAAATAGTCACTACAGTTAAAGTCAGGGAAAGCAAATACCGTGCAAGGCGAGACAAAAGCCGCAGAACGCCCTTCAGAAAAATAGACAAAATGACATCTGAATACCACAGCAAGTAGTGGGTGAGGGGATTTAACTTTTAGGCTATGTCCAGAATCTCGAAAGCCGCCATTTCAGATCAAGGGAATTTTTTTCCAAATATGGGTCCCTTCACCCATTACCTGCTGGGGTATTCAGATATGTCATTTTACCTTCTTTCTTTTAAAACTAAAAGGGAATCCTGTGACTTTTAACTTACAGGGTGTCCTGCAACTTTTGATCCACCTCGAACATGAAGAAGGTTGCCTTCAGGGTTCTATGCCATAGACCCATTTTACTGTACAGTTTTAGTACTTGATTATTTTAACTGAAACACAGACAAAATGACTTTACCTGTGTGTCAATCAAAAGTACATTATACTTTTAATTAGAGGGGTTTATTTCTGAGGCGCTGAATATTTTTTTGTTACTCGAGTTGGCCGTCTTTTCCCTATAGACTAAACTTGTACAAACATCAAACAAGTTTGACGGCTGACTTGTAAGGAGTCAAAGTGGTGACGCCACAATTACAAAGAGGCAAGAAATGTTCAGCTCTTGGATGAATTAGACAGTCAATGACTCAAAAATCTATTTTCTTATCAACTCATGCTTCTTAGAACTATATAAAAAACGTTTTTTTCCACATTATTTTTTTTGATTGATCAAATATGCATAACAGCCTACATGCAAATGTTTCAAAATGTATGTGCCTCATGTCAAAGAGGCCACTGGGAGCTACTGTTTCTACATCTTTCTGTCAGTTTCTCAGTGCCGTAAACAGCAACACAAACAAGTAATTAACTGTTAAATGTGGCGAAAGCATGCAGATTGAATCCATGTCATTACTTTTTGTTTAAATAGTACTTTACTTGCTAATGTGAATGAACATTCTCCTGATGAATACACATATCTGCTGTGGTGAAAAAAAGCCGCAATCCTTTTATGAATGCTCCACTTGTTTGTTTTCCAGCCTCCACAAGCTCATAAAGCTCTGTGGGATCGCTGCCTGTCACCCAATCTCGCCATCTCCTTCTCTCTCTTTTTGGTAGTTGATTCTAATTGCTGGAGATAGCGATATCATGCCAGTGACAGCCCCTGTCCGAGGATAATTGTAACCGCAGCTCCCATTTCAAACTTCATTACATTTCAAAGCAACATTTGTCAATGACTCGGCCAGAGGGAGCACTCTAAAGCCCTCTCAGTGAGACGAGGAAAAAAAAAAGGCTGTTCTGAAAGGAGTTGTGAAAGCAAAGGAGACCAACAGAGGACACATTGCATGTCTGGTTTAATTCCAGGCAGAGTGACTATCAGTCCTCCACCCAATAATTTTTTTTGGTGATGAAGGGATACAAAGAAGCAGATGAAGGATCACAATGTGTCACACATCACTGGGGTAATTTCATTAAGCTCTACTCATAGGGGGTTTAATGTGGACCCTTTGTACAGACGTCCTAAGCTGTGCCTGACAGGATTACGTCCCCATAATGACTCTTTAATTTGCAAAACTAATTCAAGTCTGTAATTGGCCTTCCTTTGAAACCACTGGAGCTCTAAACTCTAAAAGTCTCTTTTTTATGATTATTGTTCAGCTTAATGTCATGCATGCCACAGGGACTCGCACGTGTTGTGTGGGGCAGGGCTGAGTGCCGGGAGAAACTGCGACAGAAGAGGAAAAAGTTAAACCAAGAAAGAAGAAAGGAAGCGTAAAATGCCAAAAAAGAAACGAGCACCTGTACACCTCCGGAGATCACCTCTGGTTGTATAAACACTGGCTCATCAGGCTCAAACTCACAAAAGCCTACACACAGAGCTCATTTCTAATTCTTCCGCTCTGAGGTTACATATAAAATGACCCCGTGGTGCTACACTGTGGTTCATTTAATTCTCAATCTCTTCTCCGGCACGAGAACCCTCTTTGGTTTATGGCCATCGTTGTACTGGGCCTGTCTAACAAACAGATTTTTCGTCTGTTGACAGTGAAGTAAAAAATATCTATTATTTTGTTCCATTCAAATTTTAATGACATACTTTTCTTTCTGTCCACTTATTTCTAAACTTGTCACTCTGATTTTCTCCTGTTGCAAATGATTGTTTCTGGGTTTGTTTGGTGCATCTGTTGAACTGCTCGGCTTCCATTACCTGGTTTGGAGCCTTCATCCACGGAGCCATTGTAAACCTGGTTTTTGAACTCTGGTCTGTTGTCATTCATGTCTATGACAAAGATGTAGAGGTCGATGGGGTTCTCAACCTGGTTTCCATTCATGTCCACAGCATGAGCTCGCAGCTGGGAGAAACAGAGGACAACATTCAGCACATTTAGATCAAGCTACGGTTGTAATATAAGCCAGATAGATTAGAAATCATTTAGGACTAAAATCAAACACACCTCACTTTCCTATGTGGCAAAGGAACCCCTTAAATACTAGGCTTGTTTGTCTATGTTTGAGTTTTGTTTATTAAAACTACTACAGCTCACAACTTTGTTGGAGTCAATCTAGTATCTTATAGAGCAACAAATCTGAAGCTCTTCATTTTGCACACACTGAACGCTTTACTGGTCTGGATTAAACCATATTGTTGTTGAATATTTTCTAGTTTTACTGGCTTCCTCTTTCTCTGGGCAGCTGATTTTATTTTTTTTTTTTGGTGCAAGGTCGTGCTAGAAACCATGGGAAATTTATAAGCGTCTACCGAAACACGTACAAGCACATTACCACATTACCAGATTTTATATTAACATATGTATATAGTAAATAAATAGCATGGGGTAATAAAAAAAATAAATGCTTCAGACAGATTTAATAAAGTTTTGTTTGACATGAAATGTAAAATAAAATGCAGAAAACAAATTTTTTTTAGGCTTTAAGGTACTGTATTTAGAGAAAAGCTTGAGTTTCCAGGAGAACATGTAGGATCTCCTGTGGATTTAGGCCTTTTGTCTCAATCAAAGGCATCTCTTCATGTGATCACAAAATAACATGTTGATGCAGAGATCAAGAGGATACAATAATGTCTCTTTTCTAAATTGCTGTGGACAATTTGTTTTGATTCTGTATGCTTGAGGTATGGTTTGGTTGTTGAAATCAGACCAACGTCTTACTGCAAAGTATGAAATCAAATATAAAATAGCTTTTCCTGAATTACATCAAATGAGGTAGTTTATGGAAAAATTGAGTGAAATTCTGAAATGTGGGTCCACATTCAACATAAACAGAGCACATAAGTAAATCTACCGAAAAACCTTTGGAAGCTGGGATTGACTGAAGTTATGTCGGATGTAAACTGTGTTGGTACAGTAAATAAATAAGACTGGTAACGTTTAACTTTTGACTTCATTTCTTCCCGTAAACAAATGCACATGGTAATTGGTATCAGTTCACAAATTGTTCTATGTTTTTTTGCCTTGCAAGCTTTTCATTTTAGTGCACATTAGCCATGAATGTGAAAAAAATATAATTTTACAATAATTATTTTCAGCAAGACTGCAAATCCTACACATTCTTCTCTGACAGAACAAAACAAGAACCAACATAAAACTTTGACCAGCCTAAAGCTGATGTTTTTTTCTATTGAGTTAAAAAAAAAGAAACTTCTGTTGACGTAAAAACCTTGAGTTTGTTTCAGAATGACCCCTGGCCAGCATTCTGTCTGGTTTTATTAGAAAGAGAGCTACAAAACCTCTCCACTTTCCTCACAACTCTACAAACACAGTCAGCTTCATCTCATATTCTACTCAGTTGTGTTGAGATTAAATAATCACCAGCTAGGATTTCTCAGAAAGTTTGGACATGGAGTTATTTCTGGAAATCATAGTGTAAAGTGCATGTCCTCAACTTTACAGCCTCTAAAGCAGAGATAAGCAACTTAAATGATGGAAGGGGCCACAATTCTTTGTTGACACAACCCGAGGGCCACATAGTGCTGCAAACTTTGTCGTTACGACCAAATCAGTGGAACCAAGACATGTTTACAATTTTTTTAAATTACTTTTGTATTTTTCAAAGATTAATCTAAGACCTTTTTTCAAAGCAAACTACTGATCCATTGCACTGCCCAAATAATGGTGGAAAAAAAACAACAACAACAAAAAACTGGTAGAACGTTTTTGGATTATCTCCATGACTCTATTTCAAAACTGCTTGGATTTACTTCACCATTAAAAAAAAAAATCCATCAACATGATTTATTCAGTGATATTTTCATCAGCTTGAAGCACTGGGGACGCTTACTCACATCATACACAAAATAAAAAAATCAAGTACTGTAGACTATAGTAGATATTTTAGAGCACAACACTGTCTTATAAACATTTATTCTGTAAAGAAAAGCTATTTTAGAAATTGACTAAAAAACCTCAAACAAGTTGAAAGGATGGTAAATAAAAAAACAAATAAATCAAAAGATCATCAGGTTTCTTGTTGCTGTCAGGTCCTTCATGGTATCCAGAGAAGGCACTCAGTAAACTCATAAATAAAAGTAAAGTGAAAGAAAATTAAGATACTAAAATTATTTTTATTAATACAAACCAAAAACATCCAAATCTTGCTAATCTGATATAATGATGTAGCATGTGCTTGTTTTTTTGTTGTTGTTTTTAGTTTAAGAATTGTGCAAGGAGCAAACTTTGTGTTGAGAAGAACAAATACTCAATCAGAAATATTTGCATACAGTCTCTAGGGAAAGGTTTTGGAAACTGAATTTTCACTGTTCTTATTATGATATCAAGACCATTTCAATATACAGAGAATGAGTGAGTGTTGTCCAATCAACCAGCCAGATTTGGAGCTGTAGCCAATAGGCTTGATGGAATTCGTTAAAAATATATACAAATGGCTGTCCAACACTTTAATAAATGGAGCTATTTCAACTCCATGATTTGCAAATTGTTCTCAGGTCAGTGGTGTGGATTTGAAAAGTCTAGAAGAATCTTAGCTGCTTAATGAAAGTTGCACAGAACCATTAAAGAATGGGGTTTGCTTTTTAGTTGGTTTTGCTGCACTGGCTGGTTATACTACAGTATTGAAGCATATTTCACTGGACCACTTTGTTTCTATACATGTTCACTTGTTGAAGAATTGTCTTCAGTTTACTTTGCACAGTACAATTCATGCATACTGACGTCTTTGCTCTCATAACTAAACACATAAAATTGTGATGTGCTTAAAAAGGAGAAATTTTACTTTGTCTATTTATGCACAGTTGTCTTTTAACCCTCAACCTAACCCAGAAATTCCAATATGTTGTGTAGTTTGTCAGTTTCCTGCACATCCACTTGCAATTGTTTCTTT
>JAVKLF010000152.1:6665332-6676939 GCA_034783495.1 Millerichthys robustus | reverse complement strand
CCTCAACCTAACCCAGAAATTCCAATATGTTGTGTAGTTTGTCAGTTTCCTGCACATCCACTTGCAATTGTTTCTTTAGAGCCTAAAAATCTACTTTTGCGACTGACTTTTCTGTGTGTGTAGTGTGTGTGTGTGTTTGTCGAGTTCAATAGCTGGCCCAGCGGTGATAGGCATGCTTCACCCCTACAGTAAGCACAGTAAGGGGGATTCCCAAATCACTTTTTCTCCCTTGAAAACTAAAGATCCTTTTTCACAATTGCTCATCTTCTACTCACCACTGTCTTTTTCTCTGCACCTCCCACAAAATTGCATCTTCAGGACACCCTGATGTTGTATTTGTTTCTTTCAACTGCTTTGTCTGATCTCTCTTGCACTCAGTATCCATGCCGTAGTAGTCAGACCCCTTATCTTTACCCACTATTGTCCCTCCTTCCCACCTGAATCCACAGCCTAATTCAGTAACAGTAGGAATCAGCGATAACTGCCATATTTAAAATAAAAGGCAAAGTGTATTTCTGAGTCCACATTAAAGTTATTATCTTTAAAGGGCAGGGGAAAGAAAAAAAGACTATACCCGGCAGTCCTCTGCAATTGGAAAGAAGCTGCATCATGATAAAGAAAAACAGCAGACTCTTAATCTTCAAGGCTTTTTTTTAAGCATAAGGATACATCTTGTTGCTTGGATGATTTTGCATTTTAGAGGGCTGATTCTTGTAAAAAACAAACAAACAATTAAAACAAAGGGGACCTTTGTTTTGTCCTTACATGAAATGTGAAGTGGAAAAAATAGCGCAAAGTTAAAAACCTTTGTGTGTGCTGTAGTTTTTGTTGAAGAATGATGAGTAAAAAGTAATTGTTTCCTACGTATTAATGTTTCATCTGAGACACTTTGTTGACATTTGATAGTGAGGAGGCCTTTAAGTGAACTGCAACATATTTCTCAGTCACTAAACATGTATTTCTCCTATATGTCTCCTTGTGATCGCTCACTCACTTTGTTTCTTATTCTCACACTTTTCCACTACAGCAAACTTAGGTCATTTTAGTAAGACCTCCATACTACATAACACCTTTGTAGCAAACCACACAGTTTGATCACAGTTTTGAAAATCTTCTCACCACCTACAGCTAAAAGGTTAGACTTCAACAGTTTAGCAAAAAATGTTCATCTGATGAAGATGAATCAAGAGATTTCTTCAGTCTGGTGAATCAGTCTGAAGAAGTTTTTGAGATGAAACATATCAACAAAAAAGAAACCATCCAGTGGACCTACTCAACATTTGTTTTCTCTATCTGGAATATTGAGTTGCATTAGGAGATACCCAAACAATGCACAGATAATGGACCACAAAAAAAAACAACAAAAAGTTAGATTTGCAATATTGGCCTCTTGATTGCATGTTCTAAAGATGGCTACAGCCAGGCAACAACAGATTTATTTCCTCTACAGAGGGAAGTATGAGTGCACTGCACTGAAAAACGAGGGGTGTATCTCAAGACATTGTATTTTAAACAGGATAACACTTGTGATTATCAGCTTGTATCACCTTTAATGATACAAGCAATTGGTGAACATACTGTATATATTTTCACTTCTTGCCCACAAGGAAATATATTTTTCTGTCTTGTAAACCTTTCCTTTATGGACTATAGTGATCAGAGAAACACTACAACTCTGACATGACAAACTCTGAGCATAGTCACCGCATTTTCTGGCTCACTCTTCACAAATGCTGACTCACCAATGAACATCGAGAAGCAAATTGAAAATGTTATCATTCGTCTAACTTAACCACCAAACTCACATGATAAGAAGATCGATGCTCACGATCCAAAGGCTTGGTGACGAACATCTTTCCAACCACAGGGTCGATGCTGAACACCTCGTTGGGCGGTTGATCCGCTCCCACCCCAGTGATGCTGTACCGGATGGAGATGTCTTGGTCCTGGTCTGACCGAATCTGCATCATAATCACAAAAGAACACTCAGTCACGTGGGTGTTATAGTCTTAGAATGCATCTCAACAAGCCATACATTTATTTATTTTTTTATTGATGAAGTAGTTGGACGAATTTTTCAGTGTTAGTTAATATCAAGTTTGGTTGAGGGGAAATTCATTTGCACTTCTCTGACTGGAACTGTTGCACTTTTGTGTTATTCATCTCTTTTTTTGTCTCCTCAAGACACGAGAATGGGATGAAAAATCTACATTTGATTCAGTTTTTTTGTCTTAAGAAAACGTCCTATTAAGAATATTACCATTCAATACCATTAACGTATTCCAATATCATAACCAATGGTGTGTTTATATTTCAAGTTTGAGTTTAGTACTTTAGACATTTATAACTTTTTTTAACCTGATTCTAATGATTGACACAAAACATGCAGACGCAGTACAATTGACCAAAACCTAGGCCCCTAACAATTGTTTTTTGATCCCACAATTGCTTGAACTCCTACAAAAAAACTAATTTTACCCACATAAAAGATTCACCCTGAAATGTAATGATTTGTATTATGGGGACATGCTTTGTGTTCTCCTGCGGTGTTAGTGTGTGTACATATATTGCTCCCACAACATAAGTAATTCAAACTTGGAGATTTCTCACCTCAACATACTCCAAGATTTGGTTACTGGTGCCGTAGGGAGCACTATGTATTCTGTTTGTGATAACAGGACTACTTTAAATGAAAAATATGATCTCTCTGGTTGTGTGTGTGTGGTGTGTGTATGTGTGTGTGTTTGGAGGTGAAACCAACAGTATATTCCCTTTTCACTTTGACAGTCAGTCACATCAGAGAGTACAAGTCTTGAGGGAGTCACACTTAGATTTCAAACATGTTGTGAACAACAATGACAGTCGACCATACGAGTTTGTAACTTTGTGTAATTATAGAACAGGCTGCATAACAAGAGTAAAATAACTCTTAAGTGAAGAGGTGCAGAGAAGAAGAAAATTATTTAATAACTCGGGGACATGAGAAACAGAATGTTCTTTTTTAGAAAATAGGCCCATATTTTGGTTCAGCTTCCGTTGCCAGATAGGCAGCTAATAGATGCATTAAGTGCACAGCAACGGCCTGTGATTTAGACTGAAGTGCTGCATAATTGGGACTCATTTGGAGGAGTTATTCAATTTAGTGCCTAAATAGAGTCCAAACCTTCAAGCACCCCATTTCTGTCCATTAACTGCATGACAACTCGTGAAATCAGCCGGTGTATCAAAATGACTCAATCATACTCTGAACTCAGGGGTGCGGGCACATGCTGTTCAAACGCACGTAACCATTCAGATAGGAAGGGACAAGCATCTTTTTCCTTTTTTTTCCTAATCAATGAGCTGAGTGCACCAGCGGAGTAAGACTGTCCAAAGCTGTCTCCATCTTTCACCACTCGAGGAACCAATTTAGTCATACTTTTGACACACCAGGAATTCTGCCCTGCTGAGAAAATAGCCGAAGAAACTAACAAGGACGAGGGAAGGACATACAGTATTAGGCAGGTGTCATCGGGACTCTCCTAACTGTTGGGAGTAAAAACCTGTCACCATTACTGAAAGTGGTGGCATAAGTATTTCCTTTCCGATGCTCGTCTTCGGCATTAAAAATTACCATTAGCTCCTGGTTACATGAGCAGAACTGATGCGTGTCTCCGCAATCAGACAAATGTGATAAGTTATAAACACCTCACTTTTATGACTTCAAGAGGAGCTGTCACAGCATCTGCTAATTCTGTTTGTGCATGTATGCATGTGTGTTTTCTTTGGGGAATAGGGGGAGGAGAGCATCAGAAGGCTGTGCACAAATCTCAGTGAATTGCCGCTGACAGCTCTGATAATTAATAAGCTGCGAGCATCAACTGCTTTTACTTCAAAAGCAAGTTTATCCGTTAAACACTTGCAAACAAGCAGATGTCCAGCTAGTAGGTTTGTTGACCTTCCATTACACTAAAGCTCACCTATCCTTCTACTGGAACACATGGGTAGTTATCGTCGGACCAAATGTTTTGCGTCCCCTCACCTTCTCGTGTTCTCGTCCCTCCTCTTTTGTCTTCCTTTTACTCTGCCCTCCTCCCTCTCCTTTACCTAATCTGCACTCCTCCTCTTCCCACTCATATCCGCTCCTCCTCCCCTCCTCTGTGCTCTCTCTCATCACTCCCTGCCTTCGTTTCACATCTCTGCGGGGACAGAAGCCATGCATGAAAAATGAAATTAATTCATTTCGTTGGCCTTGGCAGTGGCGTGTAAATCCTCACCAGTTTGGAAGTGATAGCTCTTCATAATTCCATTTGGGTTTGCCCCTCCACCTCTCTCCCTGATTTCCCACCAAGTTGTCCTTATTTGCTTGGAGGGAGTGTGTGTGGGGGGGGACTCAGTTACATGTTTCCATGGTCATTTTAGCCAATTAGCTCTCCCTCCCGCAGTGGTCACGTTTTTAGGACTGCACCAGAATTTTTATCCTTAATTTCTTCTGATAGAGCACAGATCCACAGTAAGGGCCATTCAAGTATGCACTAATGCATTTTTTTCACATAAATATTTTAATTATGAAACATTTCAACAGGTTTGAACTAGAATATTATATGACCTTAAGTCCTCACAGCAGCCCTTGTCAGACAGTCAAGAGTCTACAACCAGCAAAGTGATGACAAAGAGCTTCTGTTTATGATTAATATTGAATGTAATAAATCTCAAGTATATATGCATTAACGGATCTAGTAATAGATGTTGAGAAAATGAATCATCACGCATCTTTCATGCAAGTCAACAGCTTTAATTCAAGAATATTGTGACAGGCAGGATGTCATTTCAATTGTGAGCATTTCTCACTGCCATCCTGCCATTTTCACTTCAAAAAACTGAGCGAACATGATGAAAAAAGTCCAGCAAGCACAAAGAGCTTCTCAGAACAACTTAAGTGCTTTTCCTTTTCTTTATTGAAAAGAAGAAAACTTTTACTGCTTTCTCTCTTAAACAGTTTACTTACAGAAAATAAAATACAAAAGATTTCCTTTTTTAAATGTGCCAGTAATAATATTCAGAAAACAGCGTTTGATTTTTTTTTATTGCTTTATCTTTGTTCTCTCTGCTTTCACTTTTATTGTCTAGACAGAGCGAGTATGCACAAGTCTGCGTGCGAGAGAAATTGGACAAGAAACATTCGACTAAAAGAGATTGATTGCGTGAGGGGAGAGATGGAGAGAGAGTCATGACTGTATCATCCAGCATCAGAAACCAGACACTGACTAAATGACCCATTTGTCAATGGATCAAAGCAATTGCCTTCATTACTGACAACTTTTCTGGTTCTTAAGGAGATTTCATCAGAGGGCTTAGCTCTGTTCTGTCAGGCAAAACTGAATCAAATGCAAAATTTTCATGCCACCGGGTCTTTAGGGAAACAGGCTTTAGGAGGCAAAGAGAAGGAGATGAATAACACAAAAGTGCAGCAGTTCCAGTCACTGAAGGGCAGATGATTTACCCCTTAACTAAACCTGTTAACTTGTGTTAACTAACACTGAACACTTTATCCAACTACTTCCTATGTGAGGCAGCACAGATATACAGAACAATGTTAAAAACCAAGACAACGCAGAATATTTCAAATGAAACAAATGCAAACGGCAATGAAATGATTCATAAAGAAAACGAACAGAAAAGAAACAGAGAAAGATACTTAAAACACTCAATATCAAACAAAGCATGAATGACTGGTTCAGAATGACAAATTAAACCTGATAACCTGCCTGTTTTCTACTTCTGCTCCATGGCTGCCGTGGTGCAGCAGGGAACAAAAAGTGCAAGAAATGTATGGCAAGAAGGCATGTTACAAATTACTCTCTTTAAAACTGACTGGCAATCCAGTGACATATTTATTATTCCTGATATCAAGCACAACGTTTTTATACTAGCACTCAGCTAGTTTAAAAGCTAGATGTGAGTTTTTAACTTTTTATTTTCAGATGCAATTCAGTTCTGTATTGCTTATTTTTATGCATGAAGTTTAGGTCACTTTTAGGTTGTTTTTTGCTTCTGCTTCTTAGAGAGTTATTAAGTTGCAATGGGTGGCTGCGGTACAGTGGTAGGGCAGCTGACTTGGGACCAGAAAGTTTGAGGTTCTATTCCCTGTCATGCCCTGTAGTGACCTTGAGAAAGACACCTAATACCTCAATGCTCCCCAGGTGCTCCCATAGCTGATCCACCTGGGTGTATTTTATTATGAGGCGCATGCGGTGATGACCATACATGACCCTTTTACTTTCTTTCAGTGTTCTCTATACCCCATGTCTTTGATGTCAGTGTGCATCAAAAAGTGAATCTAATAAATCCCACACTGTATTAACCAGTCATGTTTTCTAATAGTCTCTTATCTCTCAGTGACAGAGGGAGTATTTACATTCTGTACTATATGGCGGCATCAAGGTGATGACAAAGGTTCACAAGTTGAAACAACAACAACAAAATCTAACATAGGAGGAGTGACAAGTCTATGGTTTAAATATTTACAGGGTCTGGCATCTTGCATAACAAGGTCTTGCTGAACTTTTGGTAACTTGCTATTTTTGAATTTTGATGTTCATGTCTCTGACCTCAGCACTCTATTAAGTCTGACTCGGTGACTTGGGGCAACACAAGCTTACCTTCAGGCAATGTTAAATATATTGTGAACAGTATTCAGTTGAAAATAATAAAACAATGCATTTCTAGTCAACATTCAAACACACCGGTTTGTCAGTGTAGATGTTTATCACTTTAACTTAAAAATTTTTTCACAACTAAAGATGAGAGAAAATTGTTTACACGTGCAACAAACAACTTGAATGCAGGATTAATACACAGTGTTTGGTTACATTGGGGGGAAAAAGGGACTCAAATGCAAGACTGAACCAAAAGACAGAAAAGTGAATAAAGTGAAATAACGTTTTTTTAAAGGAATGCATGTCTCCTGCCACTGTTCTCACCTAAATATTTGGCAAATATGTTCCATGTTCTTTTATTTCTTGAATCTATGCATTGGTTGACTCTCAGTTAGTACCACACCAAACCTTAGTTCAATATCTATAAAACTGACTACATTATAGCTGTTTTTACATGAAAAGATCAACCTGGTGCCCATTTTGGATCTGACTGAATGCTATGAATTATGAAACAATAACCAAATCCCAAAAACCTCGATAGTTAAAGCCATTATACACCAGAGCAAAGCAAACGCTTTGAACACATTCTGTTTGTTAGCATTTACATAACGTGACAATTGCTACAATTTTGTGACTTAACACTTAGGTTGCTACCCAACAACAAAATGCAAAACAAAAACCACTCAACTTTTAAATATTTTAAATCTGTTCAGCATACATAAGTGTACATGTACTGAGGTAGTGTGATAAACTGAATAAAAACAGGCAAAGTTCAATCTAACTTTTGAATGAAAAAAAAAGTCATTATTCAAATCAAGTATTTTAGAAAGTATTTTTGAAGGTAACGTATTATAATTTGTGAAGTTTTAAAAAGGATAAATTATTGAAGCCAATACAAATGGTGGCACAAAAAAAATACATCTAAAGTTGCTTTAGCCACATTGATCTGGGATGTCAGTGTCAAAACAAAAAGCAGCTCACCGTGACTGGAGCGCGCCAAATCAAAACATACTGGCACACAGACCCGATAGGTGTGTGTTTAAATGTGTGCGTGTGTGTCGCTTAAGTGTCTCTGCGGTGTTGTGGCGTCTCGTCGAACGGCACCAGTTCAGTGAGCAGCGCGACAGTGGAAACAGTCTGTCACTCGCAGACAGCGAAGTCACAGAAAACCCCAACAGATTTGAAAGCCAAGTCCAACAAACAGGGAGAGCTACTACAAACAAAGAATGCCAATAGGAACAAAAAGAGATGTACATAACTTTGTAACAGGACAGCAAAGCCTCACAGATACAGAAAAAATACCAGGCAGCGGTCAGCGGGTCACACTTTGTCTGCTTACATGCAGGGAAAGAGCCTCTACAAGAGAAAGGTTTTTAGGCAACATTGCGTTTTCACGAACACTCCATCTGCCAAATACACACTCACCTTGTTTTTATGTGTTTGCCGTGAGTACGGATAGAGTCCGCATTAAGAGCTTTGCTGTGGCCTTTTAAAAACGCAGGCTTTCACTCAGACTTTGATGTTAAGTACTGCGGCTCTTTAGAAGGCAGGGCTGGATTGATGTTTGCTATCTTGTTCGGCTATCGGCATTTACAAAAGCAAATATTTTACATCGTCAAACAAAAGACAGAAGCAGTTTTCTCGGTTTGTATTCATTAGTTGGCGAGCACTGAATGAAAAGTGAATGAACAGAAAAACCTGTCTGCTGAAGTTCACGCTTCTTCGTGGAAGCAACAAAAAGCTTGGACACGGACTTTTTTTGTTTGCTAAATTAGACGTCAGTCTTTTAGTTTTCCCAACACTTTATGTCACACAGAAATATCTCAATAACTGGCTGTTAGCTCGAAAGTATTTTACAGATTATTGGATCCATAACGTGTTTATTACAGATACTAATGACTTTGTTAGCTTTGTTACAGAGCTGAGTGCAACCAGCTGTTTTATCAGGTTTATTCTCATATCATATTGTACATTGAATAGACTAATTAAGACAATTTATTTTGGGCATGATTGGTGTCTGGATGGCACACCTGACCTGCTGGATGTTTTAATTTGAAGTGAACGGTGCACGGTGGATCAGTTGCTAGAGTTGTTGCCTCCCAGCATGAAGGTTGCTGGATTGAATCCCACCTTTTTGGGTAGAGTTTGCATGTTTTGCATTGTTTGCACAGTTTTTGACGACTATCTCAGCTCAAAATGACCAAACTCAGAGTATTTTCTGTCTATGCGGTTAGTTCTCCTTCTTTATGTTAAAAACGACAAAAAAAGCAACAGTCATCATTAAAAGAACCCAAAGATTTTACGGTCCGGTGTTGAAACTTTTAAAATACAGCTGAACAGGTTTTTATTTAGTTAGCTTTCAATTAGTCAGTTTGTAGGTTTGTGTTAATTGCTTTTTTGTTTTGTCTTTATTTATTTGTTTGTGATTAACTTACAATTGGTGATTTTTCTGTTGTTTTCTTTGTATTTTATTTATAACCTAAATTATGTTTTCCTAAAAGCACGAAATTTCATATTTCTTTGTTGTAATAAATGATTATTTTTTTTTTCTTTCTGGCTGCTCTGACCTGACGATGCAGTCTTTTTATTAATCTCTTTTAAAGAAAGTGAGTTGAAACAGCAAGTCTTTTTAAACATTTATTGCAAACGTAATGGCTCTGATTTGAATAAATATGACAGTTATGGAACCTTGTTTGTTTTTGTTCGCTTTTAATTTTATTGTAATTAGAAAAGCACATCTTCTAAAATTGCTAAAATGACTCTTAATTGTTCCATAATTATCTATTTGGTTTTTGAGAAACATCCAAATTATATTTAAAAAAAAACACGGTGATGGTAATGATGAGCAATCTTTCTATCACATTTTAAAGAAGATTGGAAGAAGTAGGAAGAGGTAACATTTGAAAAACATTCTCCATTTTGTTAGGAACTTAGATTGTACAAAAGGTTTTTTTTTTAAAACCTTAGTAGCCTTTACAACAACAAATTGGTCAGCTTTCCTAATCTCAGATGGCTTTCACATCTTCATGATTATTGGAGGTTTTTGTAAAAAACATTTTTTTTTACAACAGGGAAAAGTTTGTAGCAGACAGGATAAAAGAATGTCTTTGAGCTCATATTTATCAGCGCCATGACATTTGATTTTAAAGCCTTGTTTAACTCTGTCCACATCATCTAGGTTAAGTGGAGGCTTTTATGTTGTTTTGATTCTAAAATGTCAGTCATATCACTTTATGTTTTGATCAGAACAACATTACTAAACACTTCATCCTTTTTTTTAACCTCCTGCTTTATGAGTTAGCCTCACTGATCTATTTTACAATGAATGCTTACAGCAACTCAGCTGCCAAGAAAGTTGTTTTTTTTAATTTTTACTGCCACACGACGCCCAAAGGTATGTCTGGACAGGTTTATGCCGAGTAATTTTAAAAATGTATATTTATTTTTAGATTTATGGAAGAAGTCGAAGACAGAGGGCTCAGAAAGATGCAATTTCAGATTTAGTTTGAGCCGTGCTTCATCTCACTGTGTGAGAGAATGAAATGCAAAAACATCGCGCTCTCTGGGCTTTTGTGTCATTTGAATGATAGCTGGAATTGACGCAGGTGAGATTATTAAAAGACCTTTATCCATATTAGGGGAAATAACATGAAGTAATAGAAGGTAAGCAATGAATGACTTTTTCCAATTATTACACAGTGAAAGAAGTCTGGTCTCTAATAGTGTTGGCTTATGGCAAATTAGAGGTGCTATTCTCCCCGGAGGTAACAATGGAACGACTCCTCTTCTCGCTGCTCTCCCCCAGGCTGGGAGAATGGAAAGAAGACAGCCATTGTAGAGGCAGACAAAGAGCAGCCACACCCCTTAGCTTTGGCTTAACGGGGTTAGAGTGAGAGGGCTGTCATCTCACTATTACCCCTCTCTTCTTCCCTCTCTGTCACCCTATTTCATTAGGAGATTGATTAAATTGTGAAATTGGGAGTGTGATGGATGCATGAATAACATCTCCCAATGCCCCCCCTAGGCTTTGACAAGGACAATATCAAGGACCACCCCTGTTACTCCCTCTTCTTTCCCCGTCCCTTTATCCCTAAGAAACTCAATCTGGGTAATTAGAGTAAAGAGTGTCAGAGACTTGTAGGAGAGTGACAAAGCGTGCGGGGGAGAGGGGAAGAGTGGCAAAAGAATTTGCTGTGGCTGCACTTTTCCTGGCCATTACTCCCCCCTACTTTTACTAACTTGGATTTACACAGACATACATACACACACACACATAAAAAAAAAGACACATCTTTGCGCTGTCCACCTTTCGTAGCCATTTTTTCCGTCTCTTTCCTCCCTCTTACTTTCAGAACCCAGCAAGCAGCAGCAAAGAAGAGAAATGCAGACAAGAGAGAATTTAAAAGGGCAAAAATGAATGTGGTCTTGAACTGACTGCATCAGCAGAACTTTTGCCGAACTTGAGCCCTTCTGGCTGAAAACCCAGAAACAAAAACTACAGAGGTGTTGTCAGAACCTTTGTGAGTGGACATACAGTGCATAATGAGAGAAAGCACAGATGTGTCCAACTCTCCCCTTGACAATTGACCTTCGTAGGCCCCTTTGCTGCCAGAGTAAATCTTGTGTTTCTAAGATTGTGAACCATGTTTTGGCTTTTCAAACTGAAACTAATTTAGCCCTTTACATTCAGGCAACAAAGACCAACATTTTGGAAACATGATGAGGCAACCAAACGTCAAAACATAGCCGTGCGAGGTGGTAGGAGTGGTGGAGGAGACGTGTTCAGGTAGAACTGAAGGTTTGATGACGACTGGAAGCCTGACAAAGCGGGCCGCCTCCTGCCAAGCTTGTCCCTGCCAAGCACAGGCAGACACTGAAGAGGGGACTGGACCTCGCCATGCTCCTGCTGGCTGTTTTGAAAAGATGCACATTATGCGCACGCAGAGACACACTCGCTCATCCGTGCGCA
>JAVKLF010000152.1:6647990-6658740 GCA_034783495.1 Millerichthys robustus | reverse complement strand
GTTCACTCATTCTGTTGGAAAAACGCTTCTCTCAACATGCTCCGCAGAGAGAGATGTGGAAAATGGAGCACAGGTGCTGTGGCAAGTGCAAAGAACACGCAGTGAAACACACAATCTGATACGAATGTCTGTTATTAACAGCTAGGAAAATATATATGTATATATCACACACATATGATTAATAAAAAAACAATTCTTGTCAAATCAGTCAGCAAAGGGCCTCAGACAAGTACCTGTTTATTTCGCTTTTGCTCTCACTAATGTTGTTTCTGCCAATACAATGTTCTTGTATTGGCAATATAGGGGGGGTGCAGCCCCCCTATATTGGAATATCTAGTTACTTTTTCTCTTTCTGTCATCATGGAGGGCCAGTAGAAAACCATTTATTTCAAAGACATTATCTACTAAAGCACTGAAAAGGCTGAAATTGGAGTCCTTCCCACAACCCTTATTCAAGATTTGGAAAATAAATGTCCACTCTTTAAAAAATCTGTTAAAAGAAAAGAAAAGAAAGAAAAATAACCACTAAAATCCTTGCCCAGAGCAGAGGAGGGAAAGAATCCACAAAGTGAGAGATACTAAAGAATCAAAGATTGTGGCCATCATTAAAACGAAGCAGTCAGTGAAGAGGTCCTCCTCTAAAAACAAGCTGCAGCTCCGACAGGCTTAAACACCAAGACAACACTCAGCAAGCATTGCAAAATATTCTTCTTCTGCTTTTGTGAAGCTTGGTCCTTCTTTTTTGAATGTAGTTATTTATTTTATGGTCTTTCTGATAGGAAGTTAAGGGATTGGGTGAGGTGCTTACGTTGAATCTTTATTTATCCGAGCAAAAGAAAATCAATGCATCGCTGCCGTAGGAGAAGTGTGTGGATCAATGGGAGGTTTCAAAAAGCTCCTGAAAAAGAAAAATCGATGTCTCGTACATGTTATTGATGGCTGTTTGGACACATAAAAAAGAGAATGACTTAAAAAAACAAAACAAAACCAAAATCCACAGTTTACTGTGGAACATTTAGGCTATGTTTCCCGATCTTAGTGATCCTGTTATCTTTTCTGGATCTCTTCCTGTTGATTTTTTGCCAGCCCTTCTTATTTAGCTTTAAGGATCATTCAGGTTGCACACCGATAACTATAAATGTGGAAATGAAGACAAGCCAGCTTTATTTGTCTTGACAACTTTTAAACACTAGAGCAGTCTTTTATCACTATTCATCTGAGTCTGTCAAAATATTTTTTTCTTTAGCAAAGGTTCCAAATATAAATTTAAATTCTACTTTAGTGACAGCCATGCTAGTTTTTTTTTTTTTTTTTACACAGAACATATCATTTTAGGCCTGTATCACTCTATGGGCTTCTTTTTGCAGAGAAAAAAAAGAGAACCCTGGACCAGGTGAGGAATTACCATAAATGCTAGAAAAGCTGCACCACTTGAAAAGGATTATTGGAAATTTGGAGAGAAAAAACTGTGCTGCCTATAATGAATTAAATGTTTGTAAAGACTTACCACCTACAATTGTTTGGTATAAATATTTACACACAGTATATTTGGGCCCAGATCCAGAGCTCCTGAGTTGTCCAGAACATCTTCGTGTACAAGAAAATCTGAGCTGAATTTAGTTTTTGATCCTTCTGAGCTCTGACATAATCTTGGCGTTAGAGGCCAATAAGGGCACAATTTTTTTTCCTCCATTTTCCTCGAGCCACGTCAGGCTGAGAGCTCAGATGCCAGCCAGCAGGACCTATGTCCTGACACCCACATGTTACGGTACTGCCCTGATCAAAGCGACAGCACTGCAGACCCACAGAGATGCAGGCGAGGTCTGCTGTCACCCCACCTGTCCAACTGATGGCAACTTGGTCAGGGCAAAGAGAAAAACGTTGAGATGCCAGGAAAAGTCCCTGTTGGGGTGTCAGTCAGTTCTGTGGTAGATGACAGAACAGCCCATTAGGACAGGGAGAGACTTCACAGACCATTAGGAGAGGCAGCACACAGAGCAGTGAGTGATGGCACAATCAGACGGAGGCAGACTGTAAACTCTGCTTTGCAGTCGAATTTCTTTAAAATTATTATATAAGATGATATTTATTAACTGTCTTACTGACATTAAACTGACATAAAAAACGAAACATTGATCTTATTTGTAAGAAAACCCAACAGAGAAGCTGAAACTGTGAGAATAAGTAGGAGGTTTGTTGGTTTTCATGTAAACATCTGCTCTAGTTTGTCTTGGTTTTTGTACAGGAAATACTCCATGCTTCCTTTTACCCATCATTCATCGGTTACCCCCCAAATCTGAGGAGCATCAGTTTTATACAATTAACCAAATTTGGCAATTTTTTGCATCAGAAGTTCTTTTTTTGTTGAAATGTTTGGTTTAATCTATTTATTTTCAATTCTTTCACACCAACATACTCTGATGACCTTGATGCGTTCTTTAAGGATCAGCCTGACACAATCCAAGGTCATGAATATTCATCACACATTTTAGCTTTTGATATGTTTTCATTTGATCAACATATAGGTTATTATTCAAAAGCTGGAGACATATTTTGATTTTACTTCCATATTTCAACGTTTGTATTGTTAAATATGAGAAACAGCAAATTTGTCAAACAGTGGATTTTGTTTTGAAGTGTTGATTATTGCCAACAAAGATAATTATTTTGAATGCTCACCACCTGCTTGAACCATAATTATTGCTGCTGGCAGCTATGGTTTGGAATTACTTCTGACTGAGGAAGAGGGAAAACACGTAGGCCTAAGAGGACAATAGAAGTTATTAAAACTGACTAAACGCATAAACAAAAAGTTTAGCAAAATCCTCCCGATGCCATAAACCCCTGTCTATTTGTTGAAATCTCTAGCTCTCAGTATCCCCATGCCTGCCCTCCAGTCATCATTAAAGGGAAAGACGAGAGCCTCGGAGCCGAACAAAGGCATCAGCACGCATCGCTTCTCTTCTGCTCAACTCTCAGCAATCCACCGGCCCCTGACGGACCTATTTACTGCACAAAATGGGTTGTGTTTGGCTGTGCACCATACTTCCAAATGTTCCTTTGATACCCTCTGCCTTTCTTTCTGCACTATCAGCTCTGTCTATCTCAGCTTCTGACCACTTCAAGGAAGCAGCAGAACTACCCTGCTCCTTTTATTATTTTCAGATTTTTTTATTTCATTTATTTTATTTATTTATTTTTTTGCTGGTGTAGCAGAACTGAGAAGCTCAGAAAGCTCAGATGAGGATGATGTACAGTTCCAGGGTGATAGGACACGCTCCAGCTCTGGAAGCACTCCGATTCAAAAACTAAGACTTACAAACTCTCTCCCCTTTGACGCAATGTTTTTGTACCGCAAAAAGTAAGAAAAAAACAAAGTTTTCTTAAAGCAGCTCCCCAGGCTTTTCTCTGGGGACAGGATAAAACCTGGATGAAAAACAAAGCTTTAAAAAAAGCTCCTTTTTGCACAATTTAAAACCCAGAAGAGATAAACTGTGGGAGTTTTGTAAACAGCAAGGAAATGCTGATAGCTAGATGTTCCAGATAAAATAATATAGAAAGACAGAGAAGGGAATGAGGCAACAGTCTCTTGGAAAGCTTTAGATATTTTGCAGCGTGCACCACAATCTTTACGTCGAAGGTTTTCCTATAGAAAACAAACAAGTCATTTTGCTGTTACAGAATATTACTGACTTTTAAATCTAATGCATTTTAGTCATTTCTGCACAACAAAACATTTGCACAAACATGCATTTATTCATGATTTCTGTCTTTCATTATGTGTTCACACTAGACCTTTAGCATTCCACATGCTTTGGTTTTATTGTAGTTGGATCAAAATTATTTCTCAGAAATAAAACTGTTCTTGTCACATTCATGTTTTTTTCATTGCTTTTCAAGTTGTTATTTCAGATTTTAACTAAAGTATCACAGAGCAAAGGGAGTGAAGCACTCAAGAGAGGCAACAATTTTTACTTCTACTTAAGATTTTGTGACACATTGAGCTCTTACAAAACCTTTATAAAAATCTGCTGAACCAAACCTCAAATAATCTTTTTCATAAAGGCCAAATAAAGAAAAAAATGATCCAAGAGGGGAATGAAAAATAATATATTTAACTTTGAACTCAGTGGATGTCTCCCTGTGGAAGATTTTAGCTGCTGTGTGTCCGAGGGGGAAACTTCTCTGGGCCCGTCAGAGCTGTTTAAATACCTTAAGGCACTACTGTGGTTGTACAGTAATTACATCAGTGGAACAATAAAGAACCATCCTCAAGAACATAGCAGTTATGTTCATGCATTTCTGTGTTTTAGCATCACTCATTACACACGTCCCCAATCAATGTTAGCGGTGAAGAGCCTTCAATAATTCCCCAGCTGTAAATTCAGAGCAACTCAGGGAAGCAGACAATCAACTCTAACACTTACGCTGACGAGCATCTGAGGGAACGGGCCTCGGGAATTTTCCGCCACATTGATCGGTGGGATCACCCAGTCCCTCTTCTGCCTTCGATGACCCTTGGTGCCGTTGAAGCGGGATCCTGAGAACATGATGACAGGAGGCGGCGTTTGGAACGCCTCTTTCTCCACTTTTCGATTCTTTTCCTCTGCGACCTGAGAGACAAGACATTATTTATCAGACTTGGTGTGCTGACAATTTCAACAATATCTAATATGAAATCCATATCTTTCATGGCTTAAAGAAGAAGTTCAGAATTTAATGAGCATTAATGCTTAAATTTACAGGAGACTTATTTTGACATTGTAGCAATAAATTTACAAGCCTGAGTCACACTCAGCTGAGGGTTGTTTGTTCGATATGTGGTTGGAAGATAAAATGTCCCACCAGAGTGAAGCAGTCTTAAAATTGCAATGTTGCTCCCTGAAAAACTAATCTTGACATCTGCTTTTAAGCTCTCAAACTAAATAGACAACGTTGGCCTCACTTGTTTTACCTTTAATTCAGGACTTTAGCATTGCATTTACTGTTCCTATACTAAGGGGAAGTGTTCTTTCAGCAATCAGATGAAATACTGTGCATAAACTCAGAAAAACTGAGAAAAATGAGTGAAAATATTCTAAATCAGTTTGGATTAAAAGGGTGGTTTCCTCTTGAGAATTCAAAACATTCTCCCCGACTTTTTAAAGTTTTTTTTCTACACCCACCTTGACCTCAATCAACACACATTTTAAATTTGAACAATTCCTATGTGGCATATTCTGCCACAGAACAAGTCATAACACCTGTTAGGAAAAAGGAAAATGGATGAAAAGGTTGTCTTTTAGGTTTTCTTTCAGTTTGGGGCTGGTACTACATGTTTAATAGAGATTCTTGCATTACTAAATATTTATTTATGCTGTCAAAAAAAAAAATCTTAAAACTAAAAAAATAAAATACATGCGATAGGATTCTTAGTTTTCCACCCTAAAATACTTAACAGGATCAATGAAACATCTCAACATTTGATAGAGTTGAATTTACTGCTTGGAATATGTCATGGGTGCATTTTACACAACACAACATTAGACATAAAAAAGAAAAAAACAATGTTGATGTTCTGTGTTAAGTGTCTGTCTGTGGGTGCGAAAAAGACCATAAAAAAATCACATTTTGTCATTTATGGTGGATGTAAAAAGCCTATTAACAGAGAGCAAGTCTGATGTTGGATTTAAAGCCTCTTTTAGCAGACAATGTCAGCTGAGTCACAGAGACACACTTCAGTCATACACTTCCCTCACACACTCCCTGTGGTCCGGCAGAAAGGTCCACCACAAACCTGTCTGTTTAAAAGATGCTGGAAAGATGAAACAAGAAAAGTCAATCACTTTTAGAACGTTGACTCATCCATGAGTCAGAACATCTACATCAAGCTTGAAACAATAAAGACTGCGGGTTAGAGAAATGTAATGCTCTTATGTGAAAAGAATGCAAAATCCCAAGTAAAAGATGCTTTAAGCCTCAAAAGTCCTTTATATCACACAAAATCTAAAGTATCTTTCTATAAATGTTCAAGTGTTTCATAAATAGCAAGATTTCAATGTTGTAAAACTTCAACAAGCAGCTTTTTTCAGCTTTATGTAGGTTGTTCCGGGAAATCTGCTTCATACATTGAAGGCTTGTAAAATATGTCAAACTTTCACAGTTCAAATTGAAGAGAATTCGGTTATAAACAGTATATTGCCAAAGCATTGCCCGTCCCAGTCACAGTGAGCTAACCCTTGCTCTCATGCTCCCCCTAATCCCCCTCTTTCTGCAGTGTTATTGTTTTTTTCCCCGTCTCTTCTTCGAGTCAGTAGGTTATGACAGCTTGTCTCAGCAGCAGTGATTCCTAAAGCACTGGTCAGTGTTACACTGATGGTGTGCTAACAGGTAAAACAAGCACACAAACATCCTTATCAGCAGAATTCCAAACATTCATGTTTGCTGCCCGCTGACCAATGGGAGAATTGGAAAAGCCTTTGACAAACAGAACGTTAAAAGTTCTTTAAGCTAAATCTAAATCTTGAGATTTACTCTTGAGAGTAAATTTTGCATTAACTAATAGGGCATGGAAAGTTGAAGATAAGTCATGAGCTGGCAAAAGATGCAGTCACAGAACTGAGCTGGTAAGATGGTTGGAGAAGAGTCTATTTTAACCCAAAGTGCTGCTGTCACTCACCGCTTCCACATTGTTGTCTTTATTTGAGTGAACACACACCTTTGCAAGACATAATTAGCTTGACTGGTGCATTGTAAAAGCCCAGTGAAAAACGGGGAATTTGTTGTTGCAGTCACATTGTTTCACATAAACTCCAGTGCAGAGATTCTCCAAAAATGTTTCAAGAGGGGGGGAATGGATCTGGTCCAATGGCCCCGAATCACGTGTTTTTATAGTAAACCTTGACACACTTCTGGGGTTGGTCCTTACACCAGCATTGGAATGATGTCATCGTATATAAGGAAGTGAGTTCTCTTACTGTAAATGATAACAACTGAACAAAAAGTAAAAAAGAAAAATAGGATATCTAAAGTTAAATTCATTAGTCACGAATTATCTGAAAAAAAAATATATATTTTATTCTTTTTCTCATTTTTGCTACTTGCTTTTTATGTGTGCTGCCCTCTTTTTTTTCTCCAGCAAAGAAAACAATTCTTCAGAATTTTCAGATGTAAGGTGTTCCTGAGTGTGGAAAAAATCTGGAAGGTATAGTTCCCACATTTTCCAGGAAGTTTCTAATGTTTGTGAAAATGGCTTTGGCCTTTTCAGACCTAAAGTAATCATGACTGGAGCTAAAAGAAGACATGGGACTGATCCTTAAAACGTAATAAAATATGGATCTTTTTGGGATAATAGCTTTTTATATAGTTGATTTTAGAAAGGCTACTAGCACACTGAACAGGAAGAACTAAATCAAATTTATTGTAATTATGAATGACAGTGTTTCATGTGCTAAACTGATTGTCTATATTTGGCACAACACAATGTTTTGAAAGTTCAGTTCATTCCCCTTTTGGATCATTCAAAAAAAGGCACATCTTGTTGACAAAGCACAGGTTTTAAAATAACTGAATGCTAACAGAATAGCAATGCAAGAGGTGGTTTGGTGAGAAAACAAAGTAATTGGAAACCACTCACTAGAAATGACAGTGAATAAAAAAAAATCATTAATGCACACATTTGTGAATAGGAAGATGTTCATGTCAAAGTACACAAAGAAATAAGGGTAGGGGCATCTGGGTGTAAAGAAAAGAAAGAATTAGTTCACTAGACATTTACATACAGAGAGGGTGGTGTTGTTATTATATCTCCCAGCTCTCTTTTAATACTGCCTATGTGAAACACATAGCCTTGCAGTTTCACCTGAACAACTGACATTTGAGGAGAAGAAATAACTGCAGCCCAGGCACAGACTAACAGCGATGCAAGATGGCGATGGCTTCTGGCACATATTGAAAGTTGAAGGTCCTGTACATGCAGTCTATAAAAAGTGTTTTTCTTTGTCTTTTTCTGTTTGTTCTTTCCTGGTCAAAGCCCCCCAGAGGTTTGGCTTGTATCTCCAAGCGGAAACAATGCTTTCAAGGTTGCCTTCATTAGATGAACGCCCAGGAAAAGAAAAAAAAAGCTTTTAAGGCTGTTTTGAAGAAAATACTTGACAAAAACCTGGCTTATGGTGTATACGTGTATGGGTATGTGTGGGTGGATAAAAGTGTGGGCTGTGGAGGGGCATGGGCTAAAGTGTCAGGCTCACTTTCATCATCCAAATGCTGTCTTTTAGACATCTTGTACTGTGGTATCCAAGACACTTTAAGCAACAGAACAAAAGGGTTGTTACACTCATACAAACGTGCTATAAGATAATAAAAAAAAAACATTTGAAAAACTTTTCTATAGAGGTTTTAATGGTCTACATTACCAACAAATCATTTAATTACACAAATTTGGGCTCCAACATATCATGATTTAAAGTCACGCTTTAGGTTGTGTGACTAACATGAAAAAAGTCCAAAGTAAGAATAAAACAGACTTCGTAATAAACTAATTTACTGATGACCAGAATTACATAAGTATCAAAAATGTTATCTAAAACAAAACAAATAAAATTGACAACACAGACCAAAGCAGCACGTACTAATTCGACCACTAGGGGTGCTATAAACCTTAGAAAACACAAAATGTTCATGTTTTGCTCCCAAGCAGCTGGATCTAATGATCTGGTCTACAAAGCACCAACAGCCTCTCCCACGCCTTACACATTGTTAACAGTATTTAAAATAGACAAGTTAGGATTTTAAACATGTTTTCAGACAGCACGTTTGCTGCACGTGCTGTTCACTGGAACATGCACATGGACCTTTACATTCAGTCCAGATTAAGTAGACTCACCTCTGCCAAGCACCACATGCCTACGTGAATAAACAGGGCTTGTCAGCAGAGAGGGGCGAGACAGATGTGATCTGGAGCTGAACACACGTATTCTGTTTCTTTACAGGCAGGGAAGGCTTACAGGGGTTGACTGCAGGGCATGGCTGCCCCACATCCCACCGGTGCCACGAGGGGAGGTGGAGGTGAAACAGACATGTTTGTTGGATGGACTGAAATGGACGAACAGAGGAGTTGTCAGAAGCAGATGTGACCCTTCCCTCCTTCTAGTCACCCTTTCTTAATCTAAATAAGTCATGTACAAGATTCATTTATTTACACATTCTCACTGGTACTAAAGAATTCACTGATAAAAAAGAAACAGAAAAAAAAAACAACTCGGGGAAAAAAAAAACAAGAAAGAACAAAGAAATGTTCCATCTCTGCTGCAAAATGAAGTTTGTGTTAAGCTTTAACTCATGTTTGATCATCCATTTTTACCCACAAGTTGTATTTTTTCATATTCACATGCTAATAGTACAACAGACAGAAAAGGGATTATATGGAAATAAAGAAAAGTGTTAAACAAAAGTGTTTGTGAATTTACAATTTGTGCACATTAGGAGTGACACAGAGCAGAAGCAAACTGGAGTTAGATCCAAACTTTCAACAACCTTTTTTGGTTTTAGAGATTTAAAGGTTGTGTTATCTTCCCTAATCCCACACTGAAAAGGACATACATATTTTGGAAAGGAACCTTGCACATCCCAAACTCATATAATCCAAATATAAGATTCTTTATTCCTCAAACAAAAGGACAACCACACAGAGACCAGTCACAGCATTAAAAATAATAAAAAAGAATGCAAAATTAGCATAAATCACACTTGATCCAACATAATCTTCCACAATAAAACAACATTCTCACACACATACCAAACACACACCAATGCTATGTGAACAGGAGTCACTGAGTGTGAAATGGATGCGGCCCTACAGCACTGGTGCCATCAGCCTTGGCCAGCTGGCGGTGGTCCCAGCTCTTCCCCCTCCATGCCACTGCCTTCCCAAAGCCCTGCATGCTTTGATTTCAGCCAGCCCCCGGCTACCCAGACATCTGGAAGTTATTATTCAACAGAGCACGCCACAAAGCGGCATTTTCATAATGAAACATCACATTTTGTTGCAGCGTCCTGCTTTCTCTTGCCGCATGCATGCTGGTTACAACTTGTAGTCAATTTCTGACCACTGACCACATTTAGCTCACATATTTTTTGTCTATTTGTGACTCCTCAGGAGCATCATATTAGTTGACTCACTGCAGTATAAAGTAAAATACACACTTTTAGTGACATTTATTAGTGTGTAGTTTAATACTGAGCAGCTCGCATCAAACCACACAGTAAATCATTTGAATTGTCTACATTACGAACGTGTGAGGGTAAACGCCAACATTTAAACAGAGCACTTATCCCTACAAACCTCTATCAAAGAGCTTTGGCTGACTGATGTCTCGCTCTCTGTGACTCAGTATCTGACTTGGTGTCATTTCCTCTCGTGTCTGGACATGACTGGGCATTTTTTGTTTTGGGAAAAACCCTGGCAACTTCTTAGAGCCCTAGTCACTGCCCACCACCACAAGACAAAAGGTGGGCAGTAATAAGACTGTGTATGGTTTCATGTACCTGGATATTAGGAAAATATCTCACTGATCACTGGGTGAATGTTAATGAAAGTCACAGAAAGAAACCATTAGATGTGCATTACAACTCATTAACTTTAGAGTCAACCCAATTTAAGGTGGTCAACACAGCCAACTGACCCTAAAACAAACAAACAAACAAACAAACAAAAAATGGCTATAATTGAGTCAAATTTTGTGTCATTCAAATCATAGCTTCTAAGTCCTAC
>JAVKLF010000152.1:6584961-6600827 GCA_034783495.1 Millerichthys robustus | reverse complement strand
GGGACAATTTAGAGTTACCAATCAGCCTAACAGTCATGTTTTTGGTCTGTGGGAGGAAATCGAAGTACCAGGAGGAAACCCACGCGTGCATGGAGAGAACATGCAAACTCTACCCAGAAACGTCCCCGGATTTGATCCAGCAACAGCTCTACCAACTGAGCCACCATGCTGTTCTGTATAAGTATATGTTAAAAGCAATTTTTGCAAAAATAAAAAGATGACAAAGGTAATATAATTATTTTACACTGTTTTGCAAAGCTTAAAGATGTTTTATATAGAAGATATAGAGCCAAAAGTCAAGGACTGACCTAGATATAGGCCTAAATGTGGGAAAATGTGATCTTTACAGTAATGTTTGGGCGACAAACGTCGTCTTCTACTGTTCCATATGTGGATCTTCCTGTCAAACATTTTTAAAAAGTCTAAAGAAACAACTGGGTAACAACCACAGCAACCAGTCTTCCTGTTTCTAGCTTCAAACAAAAAAAATCAAAGACAGAAAACAAATGATTCAGAAGGGGTGATAGAGAGGAAGCTTTAGAAAGAATAATGATAAAAAACTGAGATAAGAGAAGTTAAAAGAAGAGAGAGTGAGAAGTTCAAAAGAAAGGTTAGAGATGTGATTGACAGCCTAAGACAGTCTGAGCTTTTTTTTTTTTTTTACTGGAAATAAAAGAGCCGGTGGTGAATCAGCAGAAGAGCTGCAGGAAGCCCGAGGAACAACTGGACCAAACTGTTCTGTGCATCCACAAAGGAAGCACAGCTAAGAACTTCTCATAATGACGAATTTCATTTTCTAAAAACAAAGCTGACTAGACTGAGATGTCCTCTGCAAAACCACGATTTCTGCATATTTTTTTTTTAGGTGAAATCAGAACTAAATACTAAATATGGAAATAAATGCAAATTGTAGCCAGAGGTGTGACCTCACTGGAGTTGCTGGCATGTATATATGTGCAACAAGGCAACGCATCGGAATATTAGCCACTCAAAACACATTGATCTGCCAATATAAATGTACATTGCTGCCAACAAGGGCATGGTTTTAAACTAAATCACACATACATACTTTGCTTTCATCTCTGCTTATTTATTCAGTGTACATTTGGGGATGTTTTTGAAGATGGTTAATGGTAATAAGGTGAGTCAGTACTCTACGGCATTAGCTGTTACGCAGTTTTTTTTTTGTGTGTATGTTTTTTTGATGGTTTTTTTGTAGCTGGCGAAAAGAGAGTAGTGTTGTGTTGAAATTTCACACCCTAACTCACACTATTGCCATTTACTGTCACTACAGCTGGGGAGCAAACGTGGAAAGAAATGTTTAATTTTGTTTCACAGGATCTGGCAACTGCGAGCAGTAAATTAGAATCGCACAAAACAGGAGATGGGGTGGGGGGTCAGTTTGAATATTAAAGTTGTGCACGTGCTTGCACTGCGTGTCTAGGAAGGAGAACTGAGATGTTGGGACTTGGCATCTCTTCTCTTTAATGAGTATCTCTGGAGATGGCAGGTGCATGTTCAGCCATTCTTTTACAAGCTCAGCAGCAAATAGGCCAGCCCCCTCCCTCCCACTGTAATACCACTGTCATTAGCAGAAACGCATCAACAACAACACAGAACAAATGATAATCCTGCACCAAACGCTTAGGAAACACCGGCATCAGCACACACACCTTTTTTTTTTCTATCAAGACAATTTAAAACAACAACAAAAACAACTTACAAATAAATAACAGAGTCGGTGTCCTGATAAGCAAATAGAAGATTGTTTTTTGTAATTGTTTTTGTTGACTATTCTTCCTGGGGTCCTAAGACAGAACACAAATCACAATATAAAATGGTACATAACCTCCCCAATTCCCCCCACCCCCCCACCCACTCATTACACATCAAACCAATCCATCACCAGTCAAACAAAATCTTTTCAAATTCTCTCTGAATATGTGACTGCTACTAAGCGATGTTATGTCAGCAAGTGAGATATTCCAATAGGAGGGGGTAATGTTGGCTTCGTCTTTTTAAAAAGCAAATATTTTTTTTCTAATTAGCTTTACTTAATAAGCCCTGAATTGTCTTTTTGTGTTGTGTTAAGTAATGATTTGAGTTAATCTCCTGTACCATCTTCATACTACTTTCTGTTTATTGTATCTTTTTCTCTTTTCAATTAGTTCGGAGGAAGTTTCCTAATGTGCTCTGAAAACAGCTCTGCCAATAATGAGCACAATAATAATGCGGGATTCACAGTAGCTCTGGTGGTCGCCATTAGCAGTATAGTGTCATTATTATTATTATTATTAGCGGCAGCGATGGTGTGATGTAAGACTTTCCTCCTGGTTTCAGCCTTTTTCTGTCACAGCGAAGCGGCTGGGCAACAGTGGGGGTGTTTAAAGCTGTGCATCCCATAGTTATAATGTGTGACAGGGCCCTCGCTTGAGGCCCACACGCCAACAGGTATGCACCATTATTATTTTCACACCTTGAGTAGTGGCACAAAAAAAAATCATCTGCTCCTCTCATTGACTGCCAATTCCCATCTCTCTCTGGCTCAACTTTGCCCCTTAGACAATAGATAACAAATGCTCTCTATAAGGAGCAGGTGCTTATGAAACGACTAACGAGCGATTTGGATTATGTAACTGCAAATAAGGACAAATCTGAGGAGGTGCGCAGAAAACCTTTACCACTCTGTCATTGTTTGCGTTTTTTTTTAACAGCCCAATTGCAGGATAGCCGCTTAAAGCACACTGTTTCATGTAAGGATATATGTCTGTTTAAGTAGCTAAATGATCATCAGCCAGCAGGAAATGTGAAGGAAAACTAACCAGCAAGGAGGCAATGTGATTCAATATGTTGGCTTTAGTTTCAAAAAGACAAGTAAACAAGTTTTGTTTTAAAGACAAATACAAAAGTCACGTAAATAAATAAATGGTTGCCGTGCCGTGGATGCTGCGTTTTGGTTGGTTAACCTGCTCACACAGCTGGAGCCGAACAAAGCAACTGGGACCATTAGCCTCACCGTGTGGTCACTTCTTGATGGAAGACTGCACCGGCAGATCAAGCCAAAGACACATCGCTGACTCCCACCTCCAAATTTTGCCATTCAGCCGAGCAGGTGTGGAAAGCAGAGGCAGGTTAGTCTGTGTTCATCCCTTTGAATTCCAGAGGCAGCAGCAGCAGCAGCAGCAGCGAGAGTCTGCTCTGTATTTTCTCCTGTCATGACTTGCCTGGAGCTGCGGGGAGCTTTATTTACTGGGGATGACATGCCAGAGGCAACGAGGAGCCCTAATTGCTTCACGGCCTCCTCGCACTGTGTGATGCGTTCACTTTGAACGTCAATATCTCTCACGGAGAGAAATTAAACAGGCAGTTGTAGGGAACTTTTGCTCATGTCCACTTTTGAAGGCAACTCAAACGCATGCACGGACAGAGAACACACAAAGACAAATAACCTGGCACATGGGGTGTGAGCTGAAAGGTCTCTAATAGCTTGACTGAGTTCTGAAGACAGCTTAAGTACAACACCAACAGAAACACTTACAGAGCCAGCGCAACTGGCCAAAGACTTTGCCTCAGGTCTGCCAAGTTTCGGGATGCTTTATGTGACGCTGAAATCTCATCTTTGTTATAAAGCAACTTGAAACCAAAGCAAGTGATGCCAATTTGCTCAGATACAGCATAAACCCTGGTTTAATCAAACACTATTGTTCAGATTATGAGGGCTTGTGTATGTTAATGCCTAAACAATCACCAGAACTGGAAGGAGAATTGTCCCTTAGGAGAGGGGTTACATGTCTGTCTCTGCTATTATTACATTTAAAGCTGCGAGTGAAGCGATAATTACTTGTGGTTTAAGAAAAAATCTTTTGTTTTTATTCATTACTGCAGAATTCAAAATAAAATCTGTATTGGGGGTAAATGTAAGGTTGAGAATTCATCATGTGTATGTAAGAATCAAGTGCTTTTTGCGCCGTTAAGAAACATGTTATGAAGTGGCTGTCTATTTGCTTTTTACCTTTATGCCAATCTTCTGCAGCAGCCACTTTTCTTTTGAACATTTTTATCCCAACAGATAAAAACAGTATCTGACAGGCTGATTAATAATGAAAGATTTGCTCCACCCTAGAATTCCACCACCCCAATAGGATTACTATTAATGTTGATTGACCTCGGCTCACTCAGTGCCACTTTGGCACAGCTCGCTGCTACCCTTGTGGCCTCTTAGGTGCCAGTGCAGGTTAGCTGATACATGAATAATTCCCAGTGGACATTAACTGCGAGAAGTAGGGCAGAGGATTCAGAAGTGTGCTCCTTCTCCCACTCTTGCGCTCAATCCCCTCATCAGCAGGCTGTTAATATTTAATTATACAAGCTTCATTTCGCACTCTCCCTCTGAAACCTTGAGGTGGAGACGGTGGTGCAGAGGATCACTGAAAGGGGAAAAGAGCACCGAGGTTTGGATGGGGATATAAGAAAGGGGGGGAAATGAATAGAGGAAACAAAGCATAGAGGATGGAGATGCAGGTGGCATGTCTATTTCAAATGAAGCTGGGGGAAGGTGGGGTGCAATGGGAGCCCAGGTAAATTACCATGTGGTAATTAGAATTTATTAGAATGGCAGAAACCTCTGTCTTTACCCTGAGTGCCACCATTTCAGCAAAATTAAAGCAATATTTAAAATCTAGTGAGGATGAGTTGTGTGGAAAAAACCTTGTTATGAACACTTTATTATCTAGCTTGCTGCATGTAGCAATGATCTCACTTTGGTGAAATAGAGTTTAATTCTGATCAGAAACCAAAAACAAATGAAGTAAAACAGGAATTGTTTTTGGGAGGCAGCAGTCTACTTTTGGCCTCAGACTCTCTGAGCGGCTGTACGCTCATGAATTTGGTCACAACCAAACTTTATTTTCCAAACTGAGGTTGTTTGAAAAGCTTTCTGCAACAGGTAAGACATATTTTTAAATAAACTTTCCTTTGCACAGAACCATGTTTAACTATTGAAATGTTGATAGGTTTTCCATTTACTTTATGTCTGTTTCTGTTGTTTTTAAGTGCCATCCTAAACACATTTGTACTTATTGGCTTTATAAAAAAAACATGGGAGTTGACATTTTTGCTTTACTTTAATGTTTATCTTTTCTATATTTTATGTCTTACTGTTTTTTTATGATTTCTATTTTTCTTTGTTTTTCTAGTGTCTTGCTTTTAACATTTTCATTTGTTTATTATTTATGGTTTGTGAGAAGCACTTTGGCCAAAGGCATGCTGATCTGGAATGTGCTATAAAAATAAATTGGATTTTATTTAATATGCTTTTTAAGTTTAGGTAACATTGCAAATGTGTAGCTAAAAACTGTACTCTTTGATGTTGCACACAAGTAACAAATAATATCACTAATGTTCTTATTAGAGGTTTTATCACAGTTTATATTGCGTTGGTTTTCTTTCATAGTATTTCAGATAAATATTTGTTTAGCTGATCGTATTGCACATTAAAAATACTGTAGGAACTGTTTTTGTAAAGTTAAACATAATAGCTCCACTAAATTTTACTCCAGAGAAGAAAGTTTCAAATATTTACTTAAAATAACTCAAACATAACAAGAGAATTGGCTTTGCTCCTTATTAATTGTTTCCCTATGTTTGTTCTGTTTTCCTACCAAAAAGATAAATGTGAAGACTTTTTGCAGATTATCTGACAGCAGAAAAGATTATAACAATACAAACAAACAAATTCGGCTGCTGTGTGCATTTGGAATCTTCTCTATCTGCCTCCACATCTATTTACATTTTATACACGACCAGTTCGGACCAAAGAGCATCTGTCAAGCTCCACGATCACTAAGTAGTAAATTCTAGACACTGCTTAAACCTTTAGTGACATGGAGGTGATGTGTATAGTTGTAACTAAATTATTAAAGAAAAATTGAGTATTTAATGATGAAAATCCATTCTAATATCAGACCTTTGGGCTTCTTCTGCCTTCTTTTTTTTAAATAAATCTTGTAGGAGTGAGATCTTGCAGATGAAGTGGTAAAACATTAATAATGTATGAATGAGGCTTTTTATAGAGCACAGCCCCTGAGATTCATAATTCTATTCACATTAGGCCTCTGAAACAAGTTTAAAGTTTTAATAAATAGGTATTAAAACTTTAACTGATATTAATAGCACCAATTAAAGGGCATACTGTGAAGATATGCATCATTTCTGTACTGGTAGAGCAGAAACCCCACTTGGTAGAACCTCCCTTGGCTTTCTGTCTTTCAGTCTGTAGTTGTTCATCTTTAATTCTCATGCACTCGTACTTTAGTTTACCAAATCACTGCACTGTGCCCAACAAAAAAGCAATACATGGAAGAAGACACTCTTTTCCAGACATCAAGCAGAGACAATAACAATTGCTAAAAAAATTGGGGGCTATAATTAAGGGAGAAAAAAGTCTGCTGTAAATGTGTGCAACACCGCATTTTACACCACCTCATTGTTCCATAATCAATTCACTGAACATTACTACCACAAGTTGAGAGCTCTTGACCAACCATGGTTTTGATTGATGAGCAATTTTTCTTGTCTCTCACATCATTGTTTCGCCCAATGTGCCAGGTCAAATGGTGTGTGTTAGTCAGCCAATAGTCATTCATTTCAGTTTATGAAGTGGAACGTGTGCTTGATGGTTGTACCATTAAAAACATTAGCATTCACATCTCTGCCACAGGTACCGAGCGTATGCACATCAAGCTGTTTTTAAAGCCCCATTTAGCAGGTGGCTAAAAAAGTTAAAGCTGTTTGCATCAGTCTGCTCTCCTGCCCAAATGTGGTGGTCCTTTTACCATGAGCAGCTTTAGTAGAAGAATTCCAGTGCTAGTCCCCCTGGATTTTTTATTTTTTTTTACTTTCCTTAGCCTTTCTCTGATGTACCACTGTGCCCAGTGAAATATGACTTACAGAAGAAAGGAGAGTGCTTTTCTTTGTTCTGCAGTTCGAAACACAGGACTAACATTTTCCTGCAGCAGGGGTTGACTCAAATAATGGCTTCTGTGTTCTAATTTGTGTAGGGATTTATCCTGCTGCTTGGCTAGCATAATGCTGGAGTGCATTGTGAGCTGATCAGTGGGAGCATTCGGAGAGGAAAGAGATGGGAGCGTGGGGAAATGAAGACAGAGAGAACGAGAGGGAAAAAAGAACAACTTGGGCTCTGCTTCTTTGCTCCAGTGATTCCCGATGAAATTGATTCTCATACCTCACGGGATCTCCCACTGTCCCCTTTTCTTCCCCTTGTCCCCGCCACCATTACATACCTGTCCAAAGGATGAATGATCTACACATTCCACGTGAGTACTGCTGACCAGTACACACACCAGTGACTCTCAGAGCTCAGGGATTTGACAGACACCCAGATGAGATGGACAGGGACACAGACTCAGAAAGGGCAGATGGGTGTGGGAAACAGAAACAATCAAAGCTGAAAATAAAGGAAAGGACAGCAAACTTCAAAGGAAGTGTGCATGAATGTGATATAACTGAGTGGGAGAATGCACACAAAGAGTTAGTTTCTTAAAGTTTAGGCAGGGGCAAATAAGAAATTCACTATTAAAATAAATAAATCACAAGACGTTCAGTGAACCAGTACATGTAAGAGTAAAGCTCTGCCATCAAAGAGATCTAAGGGAGGCGCTCAAGGCTGCGCCTGTACCACCAACCCTGTGGTTCCCTGTGCTCTCCCAGGGGATAGGTGTCATTTGTGTGTAAAAGAAGAGCAGACACTTAAATGAATAGAGCTCTTTGTCTTGTCCTGGACAACGAGTTATTACCTACTGAACAGACATTTCAATGCAGGCACTATTTCATCCCCATGTCTAAGGGGGGAGAGTTAGTACTGTAGTGCAGGAGGGGAGGGGTATGGGAAGGATGCAAAGAGGAAGTTCATATCTGTGCTTTATTTTGTAACCGGGTGTGACATCTCTGGCCTCCATGCAGTAACAAAGCCCTGGAGCATGGTCAACCATCACTGGCGAATAGAGCATTAGTGTAGATGGCTGCAGGAAAACCACAAAATAATAATAACGCCCACTGGGACCGCCTCAAATTGTGTTAAACTTGTGCAATTCGCTTCTGCATTTCTCTCAAGAAAACAAATACAATTTAGAAAAAAAATGTTTTCCAGTAGGCATCCTCACAGCAAACCTCAAATACATTTGCACACGTTTGTTCTTTTTTGTTTTGTTTTGAGAAAAAATGCCAATTTAATATAATTAGAAATAAATACTAACCAGGATGGCTTCAGTCAAAGTCATAACCTAGAGGACCAAGCAAAACAAGACTGGGAACTTTAAACTGCCCTTAAGACTAACTGAGTTAACCTTCTAATAGGTAATTCTGGCAGTCTGCCTAATGTGTGCTGTAATCCAGTCCCTTGTGACAGAGAGTTAAGCACATCTGAAGACAATGCTTAAAAATATTACAAAAATTATTGCTTTTGAAATACTATTAATGCAAATAGATGCAATTTATTGGGCCTCACAGAAAATAAAAATAAAAACAGGGTTGAAAGAGAAGGTTGGCACTGAATTAAACTTTGTACTCTAAGGCCACTTCCATTCCATTCCATTCCAGGCCATTTTGTCCACATCTCATTACGTATTAGCCATACTCTACAATAAAAAAATCTGACTTTGGAGAGCACACATTGAAACTAAAAAGGCAAAAGCTGCACTTGCAAAAACATTCACATGTAAGACTTTTCAAAGTTAAAAATATTTTTACTTAATTAAATTAATGACTAGATTGTTTGATTTATGTGACACATTTGGCATCATTGTTAATGATTCCTTCTAAATTTAAACCATATTTATTTGTTAAAAACTTTTTATTATCACAACGACTATAATTTCATGGCTGATGTAAAATATTTTTACTGCTACTCTTTGTGACTTCAAATGAAAAGCCAAGAAGTTGAAGTAATGCTGGGAAACATGATTCAGTCCAAACCTATGTGAGTTCTGAGAGCAGTTTCATTCCCTTAATGCTGCATGATGGATGGTATTGGTCTCATTGTAGTGGCAAAAAAAAAAGTACAAAAATTCCCCAAAAATGATGTAAACAGCTTCAGCTACAGTAATAATTCTCACACAGATAAGCATGCATGCAAAAGCCAAGCCCAATGGACACAAATGACTATCCAACTGTATGTACACTGTGTGCATTTAATCCACTCTTTGGTAGTTTAGGAACATTTCCAATGTATTTGTCCCCCTTCACTTCTAAATGCTTTACAAACCAATAGGACTAATGTCAGGGAAAGCATATATCCTATTTTTTTATAATAACAATGTGGTGTCAAGTAATAGCTGATTTTTACCTCCATCTCTGTCTTCTGCTGCCTATCTGTAGTCAGGCTGCGGAGGCAACATGTCTAAGAGAGAAACCCACATACCTCACCATGGAGGACACCGAGGTGTTCCCAGGAAAGAGGGGATACATAACCCCTCCTGCAAGTCCTGGGTCTTCCCCGGGGCCTCCTGCAAGTTGGGACATGCCCGAAACACCTCTAAAAGGAGGTGTCCAGAAGGAATTCTAATGAAATGCCTGAACTTTGATGCGGAGGAGCAGCAGCTCTACTCTGAGCTCCCCATGAATGAAAGAGCCCCTCGCTCTGTCTCTAAAGCTGAGCATCACCACCCTACGAAGAAGGCTCACTTCAGCCACTTGTATTTAGGATCGCATTCATTTGGTAATAATCCATGCATCATGACAATAATAATACACATTATTTGATGGCACCTTTCATGGCACTCATGGACACTACAATAAAATATTTGAACCAGTTGGAGTTTATGGATTTTGCAGGTAAATCAAAAGGAGTTGCAGTAATCTAAACGGGATGTGACCGAAGGGTGAACCAGAATAGCAGAACTGTTGGGTGAGAGGGATGGACTGAGCTGAGTGATGCTATCGAGGTAAAAGTACCCCAAATTAGTGATGTTACTGATACAGGATTTAAATGATAAGGTGAGGGTTGGAATGTAGACAGCTTGCCACCTTTCAACCTGACATCATTTATTGTTTAAGAAGTACTTCCTTCATCCAAGTAAGAAAACAAATGTGGGCACACATCTATTTCAAAACAAGAAAATCACTAGACAGGCTTCACATATATTTTTCTCATCTAAAATTGCAACTTTCAGGTTCAGCTCCACAGGAATCCCATTTGATGGGCTGATAATCCACTGTTTGCTTCACAAGTAGTGCGTAAGAGAAAATAAATGGTGTTGAAATGAAGTAAGAATACAAAGCTAATGTGAAAGTCTTGCAAAAAATGATTACTTGAAACTCAAGTGTTATTGGAAAAGAAAGTACAGTATCAATAAATCATGTCTAAAACTTTGTACTGTAAAGTTAGGAAAAGACTCGCTCTCTAGAGGATGATTATAGATGATGTTCTTTCAGACAGACATTTTATACTGAGAGGAGCATTCAAAGATGAGAAGAGAACACGAAGAAAAAGAGCAATAAACGGACAGACATGCTCACTGTAGTAAAACTAAAGCTCTGGACCCTTTTCTTTATTTAATGAGCACCATAGACAAAAACAAAGACTACTCGCTTGCTCAGTCTTGCATTACTCAGGTAAGAGCTGCAGTGCTGAGGACAGGGATTTGTAAAACTGCTACGTAAACACAACACACACCAAGCAGCTTCCCTCAGCCTCTGAATCATAAACAGACATTGACAAGAGACAAGCCAGGAAAAACGCTCTATGAGGGAAAGTCAATGTGGAACTGCTACAGCATTGAGAGGAGTGAAAGGAACTATAACAATGAGAGTATGACCCTCTTTAGGCTTTTAGCAATATGCATTTATTGACTGGATGTAGTGTAAGTTTCCCATTTGTCTGAGTTGCACAGAAACAAAGCTGACAGAAAAGAATAATCCACAAAACTCAACACGTCCCAGCACTAGCTGTCACTCTAATTGCCTCTCTTTTCTATCTTTAGAGTCAATTCCATGCTTATGTTTCACCAGGTAACACCACCTCCAGGTCTGCGAAAGATTCTACCTGCTCTAATGAGTATTGGATTTCCATATAGAGCTCAAGCTACAGATCCTGTATGCAATGTTAGGTGGAGCACAATAATTGTGTCTTTGCAGCAGTGGGCCAATCTGGATTCCTAATGGGCTAAGCAGTGTTTACTTTTCAAAGACTTTTTGCATGAATTATTGATGGATGCAAGCTGACTTATGCTTAGAAGTGGCCTAGAATAACCCACCTCGGCCTACCCCACATCCTAGGTGCCTGTCACCAGGGTAAAATGACTGATTGAAAACTTATGTTGCTTTTCATGTGATTTGTTATCGTGATTTACATGAAGTGTGAAATAGTTAATGCACATGGCCCAAAATGTTTGGCCATCTGAGCACAATGGATGGGTGAAGACAGGGCTGGAACCAGACTAAAACATGTTTGGATTGTGTCCAAACTAATTTTTGTTCTTTTTTTAATATTCAACTGGTCTTGTTGCAAATATATATTTTAATCATTTTCCAATGAATAACCCTGATCGGGGCATCAAGGAGATAAGAACGCCCTCATAAAAACCTGATGATCTCTTATCATTCTCTTCCTCCCGTGCTTTTCAGCTTTTTGTTATGCCTTTTTTTTGATCTTCCTTTAAAATGTTCAAGTTTTATCTTTAAAATATTAGTGTGTGCTTCCCTTTCTGTGCATGCAGTAGTCTTATATTGCTACTACAATGGGGTGAGGCTTCTCAGGCTTATCTATCTTTGATTTCACAGCAGCAAAAAAAAGATTAATTCTGCAATGTTTGGAGAAAGGGATGTGGGCCTTGATTACACAATGCTGCAAATGCCCCTCACAATATGACACTTTATCATCCCTGCTTACATTTTTTTGTCTACTCTAATGGGACAAAATCTTATTACCTGGGTTCAGAGGTAGCACAGCGTCAACCTAATAATTTTATTTCTGTATGAGTTTGAACTAGACCGAAAAAAACCTCTCAACTTTTCAGTGTGTACTATGACTGTATGGTAGAGAAATACATATAGCTTTGAGAAGGACTCTGAACGATGTTGAAGAGCAAAGGAGACGACATAACTTCTATATTTGAAAAAAAAAAAAATCTTCCTGTGCTTGTGTGAGGCGTGCCAATTTGTCCAGACCCTGATTCATTTTCTTGGCCGTCTTTGGTGTCAGAAAACGAATAGGCTTTCCATGCAAAATTTGGTAATAAACTTTTGGAAACGGTCCATGCTTTGGACAGAATGAGCCAGGCTGAGCAAAGAATAAAGGCAAGTTTCCTCAGCAGTCTGTCAGAAGCAACTGGCTCTGCTTCCCCTCCTCTTTGTGTTTGCATTTTATTACCATTTCAACTTACTTGTTTATTTTTGGCTCGAGAATACCCATCTGCCATTACTGTGGTGACATGCCTTTGAGCTGTGTACGAGGTTTGAGAGCAAAGGCAAAGAGCCTGCTTAATTAGTGCAACTGTGGAGTCAGGAGATGTGTTTATCTCATTATGGGTATTTGAATGAATATTCACATGGCCTTGCTCAAAAGTTAATGGTTGTTATTAGATGTAGTAGGATAATATCCAAAAGTCCAACATGGGGCAAAACTATTTCAAAAAATAATGTGAAAAATAAAATTACATTTCTTGCTGATTAGTTTAGCTTTTAGGATCTACTTTTTAGCTAATACTTTTACAGACATTGTAATTGTCAGTTAAAAAAAATAAAAGTGAATCAACATTAATTAGACATTAGACATTTCTTAGGTTCTAGACTCATTCAAGTTCTTGTTTCTTACATTTTCAGCAGATTCCAGATATCTTTCTAAAACACAAAGATGTATATTTTTAGATAAGTCTCTTAAAGGACGATAAGCGGTCAAATAAGACATTTCACTGTAAAACCTCTTAATTAAGTCACATTTATCAGTGAATTGTTGGGAGACTAAATTTAAACTCACCAATTATACCTTACAGCTTTAAGTGAAAGCCTGTGGAAAAATACTTTTGAGTTTATTAATATTACTAATATTAATTTATGACAATTTTCATTCATTCAATCTCTTAAATACTTAAAAACAATTGTTAAAATACAGAACAATCCAATTGTTTTGTATAAATACACTTCCAAATATGTTGATAAAAGACAGATTTTATATTTATTTATTATGTAAATTATTGGAAAAATCCATTTCAGGGTTGATGGAGGCATCGGCACACCTAACAGAATGTACTGGTAACTTTCTGTCAAGGCATTATTCATTTTCTACTGACATTTTTCTTACTGCATAGTAAAATGACAGAGGAGGAAATGGTTGTTTCACTTTCCACTGATGTGTATTGCTTCCCATTGTGGAAAGGACGCACTGTATTCTCAGCAACTCGGGGTTCTCAGGTGTCGGTGTATTAAGCAAAGATTGATGTGCTCCATCTTCCACTCGCGGTCTTCCTCGTCTGTTTCACCCTACTGAGCTAATCCAAGCTGGCCAAATCCCTCTGCCGTTCAGGCCTACATCCGAGCAATCCTGCTGGGTGCAATATGCCACCCGCTTCCCCGGCAACGCCAGCCCTGTAGGGCTTCAAGCCCAACTGTGGTGATCTCTCAGTAAACAGACAAAGATGTATGATTCATCTAAGTCAGTCAGAGCAGGTAGTCTGGTGACAATAATGAGTTGTTGAATCACAGCAAAGAGTTATTTGCTCCATGGAATCATTCTGGTAACACAAGTATCTTTGTGCTAGCATGTGTACATCTTCCTGCCACATGCACTTCAATATAAATTGTGCCTACCTTCTAAGAAATAAATTTGCTGTAATAAAAGCACAGCAGTTATAATTATTTGTCATCCATTTCTTTATAATCTCCACTATTGGTTCCACTCAAAAGAACCAGCTCTGGAGACGGTCAGAAGTTGCACTTTTCTCATATCGGAACTAAACAGGAAATTTCCTGCATGGAGTTTGTTTCTACTCCAGGGAATTCTCTGTTTCATTTGGTGCTACCTGGTTAGAGAGGACAAAAGGGCAGGACATGAAGCTCAACTGATCCCCTGCTTAATTCTTCTATTTCAGACATCACAGCGCCTTTGCACTGGGGAACCATTGGGCTGAAGTCAAACTAATGTCTAATTTGACTAATTTGGATAGTTGCATTCTTACATTACAATAAGCCTGGCATTATGCGAAAAGACCAGAGCTGCAGTGTACATGCAAAAATGGCTTTTGTCTGCACGAATAGCTTGGAATTTTCATCCACTTGTACAATCATTGTGACATACTACTGAGTAGACTGTAGAAAATCCAATAAAGTTGATACATCAGTGAAGGGGACAAGTCAATTTGCCAAATTATATCCCACTTTTTCCTCAGCAGTTGCCATTTTGTACCCACAAGATAACACTTTGTACCAATTTGGTAAAAAGAGATCACCGTCACCTTACTTACCATATGCATACATGCATGCATACAACCATGCATGTATTGCAGATTCTGGCGACTGCAAGCACTTATATGCTTATCATTAAAGGCATCAGCTCTACAAGACACTTCTGCACACAATTTAAGTTGTACTTTTTTTGTATAATCAACATTAGACACACTGTATAAATAAATAACATGTTCACAACACTGTGATAAAGCTGACATTTTCAAAATCATGGTTTAGTATATTAAATCATCTACATTCGGGGTAACTGCTCAGTGACTGTGCATAAATTACACACCTTCCTGGTATTGACTCTTTACAGTGCAGATGTACTGAAGCAGCTGCTGCTTGCATGAAGAAAAGAAAAAAAGCACAATTTTATCAGCTTGTGGTTCTAAACAAACAGATTTAATTGTCATCTTATTTGAAGAGAAAAGAATGTATTGTATCCTTTAAAGACTATTTCTTTTAGGTTTAATATTTTACAGAAAATGAACAAGCAACAGCCACAAACGCCTAGCTCTAACCAAAATTAGGCTTGCATTAGGTGGGAACAAAACAGAAAATGCAAATGCACTGTGGGTATGTCTTAGGCACAATGTGGGTGAAAATGATTACAAAAAGATCCAGGGTAGTCAGATTCTTTTCGTCCCCAAAAGATCTAGATATAAATCGTCAAAACCGCAAAGGTGCAATTTGGCAGTGGAACAAACTGACCAGGACTCATCTGAAGAACATCCTGTTCTTTTATCTAATTGGCATCATGAAGGTAGAGCAGGATTCTGTAAAAGACATTTTAGTAAATTTATTTCAGCTTTATTTCCTTTTTATTATACTTGTCTCTGCTTTAATCTAATCTCTGTCATGAGCAATGTTTCTGTGCCTACACGTAAGTCTGAGAAGCTGTCTTCATCTTTATCTTTGTTTTTATCTTTGGCTATCATTCAGCTGGACATGTAGCAGTGTTTAGCCTGGCAAACAAAACCTGTAATCTGCCATGAAAGAAAAGAAAAAAACAACTACAAAAAACTAAGAGCCTTTTACACTGTTTAGGAAAAAAGACTGACTCTACCTTATGCACTGGTGACATTGTACGCCAATTTTGTCTTCTTTCAGCCAATTACGTTAGAGAGATTTGGGGTGTCTGACCTTAGCCTGCACTGTCCTCTGTTGGCATTTAAAATCAATATATACTGGACCTTATTAGCCACTCTGAGAGATGCAATATAGGCAAGATCACATCTATAATGACCCCTCTATCTTTTAAAGTCCACACTCCTAAATTTGAAGTCCTAACAAAAAATAAAATGAAACAGGAAAAGGTCACAGTAATCACTGTTCTCATTGCAGGTGTTCAAAAGAACATGAACGGGGGTGGGGAGAGAAAACAAAGCATAACATCTTCACACTTC
>JAVKLF010000152.1:6528956-6543255 GCA_034783495.1 Millerichthys robustus | reverse complement strand
TGATGTTTAAAATGTCTTCCAGTTCTAGTGTTAAATGTTCTTTAGAAAAAGGTTCTCAGTAAAGTTTATTGATCCTTGAAGGGATGTACCTGCAATGTACCCAGTATGTGCTAAGTACCAGGTGCAGGTTAGTAATAGGCCTGTATTGTGTATTGCTATCAAGTTTTAATATCCATTTTTTATGTTTAAATAGATTGGCACTCCTGTCCTTGACTTCACCTTTCCCTAACTTTACATCTCCTTTTTAAGTGTTACATAAGGAGCTGTTTGGCTAAATAACTAATTTCACATTAATATTTTCTATCATCCAGTTCCTTGCATTAAGACAGAGCCAGGCTCAGATAATAGACATTCTTTTAATATCCATATGAAGCAAGCATGAAAAAAAAGCTGAAGCTTTTCTTCAGCATTTTGTTGGTCATATCATAGTTCTTTCAATATTAAAGTGGAGAAAAACAAAATTAAAAGAGCGTATGTTTGTGTCAAAATAGCCTGAGTGGAAAGCAGAGTGTGAAACCACCCTCATAAATCAAATTGTTTACTATTGATAACATATATCTCATTCGTCAGCCTGAATCCTTCAGTTGATGTAAAATATGTCTGGGCTTGATGATGAATGTGCTGATGTCTGATGCAACAATAACCTTGCAGGACTCATCATGAGTGAATACTTTGACACAGCTATGTGCTCAGATGGTTTGAGTAGATGGTAGGGGGATACTGGACTTCAATTTGCAACACATTTTAGGGACAATGTAGTTTCAGTAAAAAAAAATACACACACACATTGGTATTATATCAAATGTAATAACTGATGGCAACATTTTGTAGTATTGATTGTGCTGGAACGAGCAGGCCAGTTTTTAAGCATCCAATACTCTAAAACCCTTTTAAAATGGCTTTCAAAATTAAAGTTTGACTGGTTGAACAATTTTTCAGCATTTTTCAATCATTCTGACTTTTACTTTTACTACATTCATTCTTCTGTGTGTACCATTTACCTGTTTCGTTGCTTTTGTGTCATAATACTAGATTGGACTTGTATCTCTTCTCATTCATCATTTGCTCAGCATATTTACAACTCGTCAAAGAAACAAACAGATAAGATGTGAGATTTATGACAGATTAGATTAGAAGCATCAAAATTACATGTGTGCCCTCTGCTGAGAAACATACTTGCTCAATGCATAAGAGAGATGACTTCCAGTCTCAAGTTATATTTACTAAAGTACAGAATGTTGAGGTTCTCCCTGGGAGTGACCAGGATTGGGAATCAGGAATGAGATCATCAGCGGTACAGCACACATTGAATGACTAAGAGACACATTAGAGAGGACAGACTGAGATGGTCTAGACATGTGCAGAGGATAGACGACAGTGGGTATATTGGTACAAGGATGTTAGTGAGGCAGCTGCCAGGAAAAAGGCAAAGAGGAGATACATGGATGCTGTTAGAGAGGACATAGATGGAGTTGGAGTAAGGGCAGAGTCAGATGGAGAAAGATGTAAAGAGGGAACAGCTAGAAGAAGAAAAGAAGATGATGTTATTCAGCAATTTGTTGCTTTATATTTTGGATTAAATGTAAGGTCAGATATCGGAGGCAAACATTCCTTGGTTTTAATTTCATTTCATTTTAGTTTTTGGTGGTATTCTATTTAACGTTGGAGCAAACATTTAGTTTGACACAGGGGGAAATTATCAGCTTACATCAGCTGATCTGATCTGTCTTCTTGTACATGACCTCGATTAAAGCAGGTTTGTTCTTGTGGGTCTGCATCTAATCTTCTGGTAAAGTTGTTAACGTTAAAGAAAATTAATACCAACAAAAACACTAACATTTGACATTTGTTTTTTTTTTTTTTTCTGTGGCACCAAAGCCATATAAAACTGTTACCTTCATACCAGTGTGTGTACCAAACTGTGACTTAGACGTACCATTACAACCATAATAGGCAGTTTACATTTTCAAAAATAAGAAATGTGAATATTCAAAATACTCACAAAGCTACATTCCCTTTATATTTTATGAGGTTACCTGGAATTTATCCCACAACAGGAGAATTACTGCAACAAAATGTTAAAATTATTGTTGATATATCAGACAACTCTTTGACAGTTGAGTTTTTTGCACATGGCTGTTGGAAATAAAATACCTAAAAAACTGAGTGAAAGAATAAAATAGAATAATAGAACATAAATGTTGTAATGCCCCTCATCCCACACTTAATTATTATCCTCCTCAGGGTTACTCTGGGCAGTTTTATTAACCTTTACTTCAGTAAAAAAAATAACAGCTCTCACGCCAGCTAGTTTCAACTCTGTAATCTAATTGTAATTGGAGGGGAAAGTGCCACTTCCTTAGCAGGAAAATTGAGACTTTACGGACAGTATTTTGAAATTAAACCCTCCCAGCTGAATGTCTGATAAGAATCATCTCAAATCCATCTTGTGCTTGCAAAGCTGTGATAACATCAGTGGGATTTTTGGTCTGGTAAATAAAAAGCAGAAGGAGCCTGCTTCCACTTGTATTAATAATTCTGGACTTTGAAATCAATGTAGCAGGTAATACAGTATTTGTAATGATATTAATTTTCAGTAGGGCAAGAAGAAAAAATTTAGTTTACAATTTCACCGTTACAAGCTTCAAGCTCACTACATAACAAAATAAAACTTCCTGTAGTGTTTTTTTTCCCGTGTGTTTCTTCTACTGCTATGACTAACCCATTAATACATGATTTATTACATAAATTCAAATTAGTGCATTCACCTCCTATTAGCAAAATGCATCATGAATGAAAGTGAATCACAGTTTGTCCAACTCCATAACATCTGACATAAATAAGACAGACAGTGACTGATCTTTTGTGACAATTTACATTTATACAAAAAAACTCTTCATTAAAGTTTTTTTGACAACCATAACACCGTAATATTTCAGCTCGCTAAATAAAACTCATTTACTAACTAATACCAGGAAGTGACAAACTAAAAGCACGGTGTTTATAAATTAGTGCCGTATGACTCATTAAGAAGCTGTAACTTTTGTCATTGAGGATCTGCCAGCTGAATTTACAGACCACGAATGCAAGAAAAGTCCACAAGTCCACTTTATTTCTTGAAAATAAATCTTTAAATTAATGTATTTTACTCAAATTTGCTGAGAAGACCTTTTCATGTTTGTCCAAATTTACACACTATAGGCAAACTTAAACAAATTTGAATTTCAAAATAATATATAACACACTTTAGACAAACATGTATTTCATAAACCAACTACAAACATCTTGCCAGTTTGTGAAGACCTTTTTATCTTACTGATAGCTTCAACGTTTTCTAGCTTTTACTCTTGTTTGACTCTGATTGACTAAACTAATGCAAAAAAGGGAGAAAAAACAAAAACGAAATGGAGATAAAAAGGTTCATTCAAACAAATGAAACCATGTATTCTTACCTGGTTTTGAAGAAGATAGGCAGAATGCATGTAAAAAAAAAAGAAAGAAAATATAAAAGTTAAACATGAAAATGCTGCACACAAAAGTGTACTTTAAATGGTAAAATGTATCCAGGATTGCAAAGCGGTTTTAATTTACAGATATTCTGTTTTTTCAAAATAAAGTTGCATTTGCAGCGAGCTGTTGCAAAATTAAAAGTACACCAGGTCAGCTGCTACCTCTGCCTAAAACAGAAGTTGCTCATACATAATTTTTTTAAAGAATTGGGAGAAAACAAACACTTTCCCAATACTTTTCACCAGACAACACTCTAAACACCTGCTATTAAAAACTTTAGTGACGTCTCTGTGCTACTGCATTGAGTCCTGACAGACTTTTTTGGGTTACGCCATAAACTGGCTCGAGACAAATTGTGATTTACATCGCGTTGGCATGCAGCAGCATTCTCAAGCTTGGACAGCAGGCTAATGGAGGCACACACGGAGCTTTTATTAGCTGTGAAATCTGATGGCATCAAATATTAACTACTTCATTATGGAGCACGGCTTGTCTTGTTCCACTGAACAGCCACTTTAAACCTACAACAGCCAGGAGAAAATAAAGAGAAACGCAATGTGTGATGACGGCAGTAATTACAGGAAATCTGTTTTATGAGATTGTGATTGTCATTGCAAGCTGCAGTGTGTGAGTTTGAGGGTGTTTGCATTGTTTGACTATTTGTACTGATCACGTCAGGCTGTTATGTGTATATTGCCTTAGGCAAAGGTCGACTGATATTTTTGCTTGTGTGTGTGTTTGTTTCTCTGTACCAATAGCAATACAACTCATTAATGACTTAATCAATTTTATAGAACCTTTCAAAAAGTAGTCACTGGATTTGTTCATGTTAAACACATCTACAAGTGATTAACATTTGGACTTAACCTGATTTAAGATGGCCTCTACAACCAATTGGCCTTAAAAAAAATGTTATAGAATCATTTGATACAAGTTACAGATTTGTTAGAAGTAAGTCTAAAAATAAATTAAGTGTACGCTTCACAATTGCCCAGCTAAAATGACTATACTACAATGAATATTGTACAGATATGATGTACAGATCATGTGAGCTATCACAATAACACACAACACATACCTGAATTTGAAAAAATGACCAAAACAAATGTATGTTTGTCAATTCTCAAAATAAGATGATCACTTTTGGCATGAAAGGCAGCGGGTAAAATGCAATCCTTCCAGGAATGCTACGCCTTTTCTTTAATGCATAAATTTTCTAAAATCCAAGCTCTATGCTTGACTGAAAGCATGGGCGGTGTGTATAATAATCTACCTTTACGTCGAACATAATTGACATATGTACTGGACAATGCTGAAGGAGGTTTTTCAGGTAGAGGTGGGGGCAGAAGACAGGCACAAAGAGAAAGTAATGCTGACACAAGCAAAGAAAAGGAAGAGAATGAACAGACAGTTAAAGAATGAGACAGGGAATTGGAGAAGAACCAACAGGCGGTTGTCAGAGCCAATGAATGACAGCTTCACCGATGACCTCTGAATGATTTATCCCTGGACATGGTTCTGTCTATCAAAGCATCAGAGGCCATTAACATCAAAGGATGTAGTGAGTGGGAAAAAAACGGGAGCCTCAGCTCATCTGTCATTACTTAAAAGATGACCCTCTGGACACAAAATGTTCCCTCTTTACCAATGTTTTCTTGTCCTCCAGAATGCCCGCATTACTCACAGGAGCAGTTTGTCCAAATTTCTTTACCACTTTAAAATAGTTAAATCTCCACAGCATAAAACTTCAAGTGCAATTTGACCGGAGTTGGCCACACTTTTATGCAGCCTGAGGAGCAGTAGTAACCCTAAAAAGTGCCGGCACTTACTCTGACTTCCAACTGTGTTTGATAGTCACTGTATTTTCTTTGCAGCAGCTCTTAATTGTCTGCTACAGCTGGAGTTAAAGCCCACTTAAAAACAGGCAGCAAAGAATTATAAAAAGTTCGAACTTACTCTGACCAACAGGAAGCAGGGATGAAACTACCAAGCTTGGTTTCTTCATTACTGACTTTTTTTTTATACATATAAATAAAAGTCATTTTACTTTCAGTGAGCACAGTGGCGTTTTAAAGCATAGAGAACGGCAGCAAGCTGTGCCAAGAATGAGACTTTAACACCAACAGCCATAGAGCAGACGGCTGGAACAACCAGCTCATGTTCGAAGAAGAATGGGGATGGAACTACAAGATATGAGAATCATCACTAAGGGGAAGGCGAGAGATCAAATTGGGAAAGATAAATGAAGGTAAAAGAAAGTCTTCTATTGCCCTACGTTCCTGAGAATGAACTAATCACTGTTAGCAAGAAGGGTAGGAAATGAAACAAATAAACAAAGACTCATCAGAGAAAATCAGAAAGACTATTTGCTTAGTGTACAATTTCACAGCTAATGGGAACGTTAAGATATCCAACAATCCCAAACCCCTCTGTCTGTGGCAGGTGACAACTCAACCACTTGGAGAACTGCAGGTGGAGAACCGTAGACAATCTAATTTACAGCTACATTTACTGCTGATTGAATTACTCACTGCCAAAATGAAAATCGGCTCCAGAATATAAGCTCTGACAGATCTGAAACATCATATCAGCCAGCGCAGTCACATAAAAGTTATCTCACTGCTCAGCTTGTCAAATTATCTGTGTACACCCTCTCTCAAGTCATGGCCTTAAATCATAGGATCAAAAAAAAACATGTCAGCTTTCAGAAGTTGTTTTTCCTTTCATCTCATACAAAATCAAAAATGTTACATCCTTGCTTTAGGGCAGTGAAACTTTCATCACTTAAGCTTGGCTAGTTTGTGGACATAGGGATGAAGACATTAGGCAGTGATACCCAAAAGTAGCCTGAAAGTATTTGCCAGAAGGCAAACATTCTGTGCTTAAGGGTTAAAGTTATTGTTCAGATCTTTTGAAATAGAATTCCACAATAAAAGTTATGAACAATTAATATCCAACCTGTTGAGATATACGTTTAAAAAAAATGTAATCTGAATAATTCGCTAATTTTGAGTAGGCCCAAAACAATAGTTGGTTACAGCCTTTCTAAAACAACTTGTTGAAACGTTACAGTAGGCACTAGTTTGGTTATTTACAGCATAATCTTTTCAATACTGTCAGATTTGAATTACATTATTATTTACATGAAAATCTGCTGAAGTATTCATAAAAAGTTGACAAAGACATTATTATTTAGCGGTTGCAATAAAAAAAAGAGAGATTGGTGGCTTTTTTATCTCAAGAATAATCCACTCACTTGGATTAAAAATTAGGTTGACTTTCTGGTCAGCGTGACAGTAAGTCTTTTCCTCCAAACTGAGGTTCCTCAAAGAGCTATCTACAAATAGGAAAATATATAATTTTTTTAGAAAACATCAAAACCTCAGTATAAAAGCTCTGATCTACAGACAACAAACAAGACTAAACCTGAGTAGGTTATGATCATGCACCTCAGAATATATTTGGTACAGAACTACTAATGCAGTTTTAAACAGGATCCAGCTTCTGTCCATGGATCTGTTAGTAGCCAGCACAGACAGGAGCCATTGATTTTTGCAGGGCCCTGGATGTTCTAAGGATCTTGTCTGCAGACTGCCAACTATATACATCAATACCAACGTGTCTTGTTTGGTGAATGACACCCATCAAAAAAAAGAGAAGGAGGCTACAGTTTTATCCAGGGTTCAAGGAGCAGACATGTGTTTCTTGTTACTTTAAATCTGGTAAACTTCTCAAGATCTATATCTTATACAAACATGAAAATTCACAACCATTTAAATAACTCTAAATGACAGGTAAAACCAATATACTTCCTAATCAATTAGTGTTTTCTATAATTTTGCAGTTTGCTATAAGAAAACTGTGAAAAAATGATTTAATGGTGCTAACACTCTGGAGTCCATGTGTATCACATAATCCTAGTTAATGCATTCATTGTTGTGGCATCTCGGAGATCTCAAGTGTATCCAGAAATGCATGTGAATGCTGTGCAAAACCTAAAAATATTCCTTTACTAAAACCATCTTCTTAAAAGCCTCCCAGAGGACAGGAAAAAATGAAAGCCGACCAAGTTTTCCAGCTATTTTTATAACACTAAATTGTACAAACTGTTATAAGGTCTTAAAATTAGGTTTAAGTTTTGACTCACTCTTTTCTAAACAAATATGTATCTGCTTTAGGATTTATTATTGGACCCTTAACCCAGCACAAAATAATGCATTTATACACAAGCATTTAAAACACAAACATATACATACTTTGTTTTTTAAGATCCCCTTGTATACCTGGTTCTGTTTCTAGCCTGAACATAACCTGACCAGAAAGTCAACCCAGATTTGGGGCTCAGGTATGAAGCAAGTTAGATTTAGGGTCAGGGGTCAGAGTTACGCCGTAGAAATTAATGGAAGTCAATGTGAGTCCTCATAAAGATAGCAATGCACGACCGTGTGGGTGCGTTTATGTGTTTTAGGGTCCCCTGCTGTGCCAATAAGAATCCGGACATCTTACATTAGTCCTTTAATAAAGCTCAACCAGGTAAGAGCGTGCTGCCTAATCAACCGTGTCACTGCACACCTCACCAGCACTGTTTACATTTTCAATTAAGCTTCCCACTCCCTCAGCGCTTTATGTGTGTCTTTGTGTGAGTGTCTGGACCAATCACTCGTACAGGTTGCCATGCACAGCTCTCAGCAGGTAATTACGGGACTGTCAGTGCCATGCCATCTCTGATGGGCATGCACCATTAATATTTATGGTGCTCTGAATCAGCCCCACACTGAGCATCATGACAGCAATCACCCCGATTTTTTGCTTTCTTTTTTTAAAAATATTCCCATCCAGATCAATTCTGATTAGCATTTCAAGCGCTTGGTGGAGCCAGACAGTCTGCTTGAACTTTCTCCTTGTTCTCAACGATGGATAGAGACAAACTGGGAAAGAGGAGAAAAAAACACAGCTGACACAGAGTAAAACCAGAAATTGAATGTTTGCCATCTAACAACTACAGTCAGGGAAAAGTAATGTCTTCTTCTGAAATGAGCAACAACAACAAAAAAGATAAAATGAGGTAGCCGTGCTGGGATTTGAAAACATCTTTTTTAAAAACCTCCAGCTATAAAAGCAGTTACATGGCGAGTCCCATGCCAGCAGGGGATCCAGGTGTAAAACCATGACAAAAGCGCAGGAGTAAAAAAATTTGCATCTCTTTATCGTTGATATTGGAAGTGACATTTTCTGGCATTAAAGGTAGGCTTTCGAGTCCCTTGTAAGCTTAGTCTCCTCTCTTCCACTGTGTCGGTGCTTTATTCTAAAACCTCTGTGTGGACTGAGCCCCTTTTGTCTACTCCAGAAGACAAACCAATCTGCTTATCTCCAAATCCAGAGGGAGCGAAGGCGTTTGTTTCAGCAGATTGAAATATTATGCAGTATAGCAAGTGAAAAGGTGGGAGGTGGTGCATTTCCTGTCACCGTTTGTGTGTTTGAGTGTGTCTCTTATTCTGTGTTGTGGAGCGCACACAGAAGTGAAAGAGTGGGGGAAAAAAAACTCTGCTGGCCTTGACGCACCCCCACAGACGTTTATTTGTAGTGACAGCAAGGTTTGTTCTCTCTGTGTTCCTATTTATCACACCGAGCTGATTGTAGGGATGTGACCAGATCCCGCCGAGAGGACACAATCACCGCCATGACACATATGCACAAGTAAGCTACACGACTCTGAACTTACAGACACAATCCATCAGCTTAGATCAGAAGTCCTCACAAGGAAATAATGAATGTAAGTAAAGAGGAACAGCAGACTGTGCAGCGAATATGAAGTAGAGTCCTATTCACAACACATTCTTTCTGGGACTAATAGGACTGAGGGAAAACCTAAATGATTTAAGGCCTTCACTGGACGTCCAACTGTTAAACTCCCTAAAAAAACAAACACGATAGACACTAACTGGCATTTTAGAAGAAAAGAAGAGGCTGACAAACAGGCAGGAAGGCACAAGATACTCCTTTGGGAGGCAAAATGCTCTTTGCAGCTCTAGTGAAAATAATGACTCACCAAATGGAGCACTTTAAGGAAATTCACACTCAATTCTCCTGGCTCCCTTCCGCTTCCATTCGCTCTCTTCTCCTGCTTCCTTCTCACTGCTTCCCAGCAACATTGTGTTTTTGCCTCCCATGAGGAATATCACACAGCTCCCAAAAAGCACAAAGACACTATAGCCTCTACTAAAACCCACACCCGTGCACGTCAACACGCACGCACACACCAATGAATGCAGCTCAGGTAGGTGGTATACACCTGTGAATCCCCAGTGTGAAGCCTGACCTTTTCACATAAGTCGTGTTTCTCATAAATATCTTCTTTTGTGCGCTAGCTTTTCACTGCGCCCGTATGTGTGCTTTTCAACGTCTTTATCGTATTTGCGCGTCTGTGCATGTGTGTCTCTATCTTTGAGTTTCACCGCAGAGTTGACCTTTCCATCCCAGGTTTGTCCCAGGTTAGAACTGACGCAGCCCTCTGCTACGGACCAAACCGATACGCATACTGACACCAACACATACAATCCCTCCCCCACACACACACATTTATGCAGATTAAAAAAAAAAACAACAACATCACATGCACGCCGACAGATACGGGCTGCTGACAGGTGGGACCCGAGCATCTCTAAAATGTCATCTGTTAAGGACCACCTTTAAAGCTTGATTAAAAAAGCCTTTTGACATTCTTCAACACCTCCTTGGAGAAATCTGTAAGAGGCTGGATAATTTCCCCAACTCTAAGACAAGTATGCACTGATTTCATTTAACCTAACAAGGCTAAAAGCCACGATTTATAAATATGACTACCAGTGGTGCTATTAGGAGAAAAGTGGAGAATGGGGACCATAAAAGAGCCTAAGTTATTACATCTCGTCCTGTGGGCAAATTGAATGTCTGTAACAAATTTCGAGGCAATTTGTTCTGTAGTTGATGAGACATTTTCCTTGAAACCATAAAAGTCAACTTTTTGATGGGGTTAAAGGAAACATTTTGGATCGGTAAAATGCTTGGGAATGTATGAATGCCTGAACAGAATTTTGTGATTCTCCATCTGAATAATGTACAATTCATTTTGAAATAAAAGTGACCTGTTGATACAACTAGATGAAACTGAAAGCACCACATTCATTTTGATTTGCTGACTAAGAACTATAAATGTGTAACGGCCCAGTGGTGGTTCAGATTATAATCACAAGAGTTCACAAAAGTTAAAGCATGAATTTACACTGCGGCTATAATAAAAAAGGTAACAAATTAAAACTGTTTTGGTCTAACTTTATCTACAACAGTCACTCAAGCACCAGATGTTTTGTTCTCACCAAACATTTGTTTAGGTGCATTCAAGACAGACGGACTAATTATAGGTTATTGCTTCGACTGTGACCCACACCGAACACTGAACACACTCTTACTCTAGCAAGAACATCCCACCCCCAAAAATAAAGCCCCACTCACCACCCAACAACCCCTGCGGCAACACAAAACGTGTTATAACTTAAAAAAAACAATAACGGTGCAAAAAGGAATAGTTAACATGTAAAAAATAGCCCATAAGGATCGTTTCAAAATTATTGTTTATAGGTTTCCACCAACATGTGGTTTAATGTCTGAGAGCAGCTTGTTTCAAAATGCTGCTTCCATCAAATACACTTTCAAACACCAGATGATTCTCTGGACAAAACATCTCCTATGATTGTTTGAAGAGTAAGAATCTGGTCACTGCACCATCCATCCATCCATCCATCCATCCATCCATCCACCCAGCTCCTTTAAGGTCACAGGGGAGCTGGTGCCACCTCCAGCAGTCACTCAAGTCAGGCTGCAAGACCATCACAGGGTCACACAGAGACAAATGAGACAAACAAGCATTCCTACTCTCACTCATCTCTAGGGACAATTTAAAACCACCAATGGCCAGGCCGTGTAAGCACTCACTCACTTTATGTTTTCTTGCACAAATTAACACACAAACACACAGGTAAGGCTCAGCAAACACATTTTAAGGAGGGATGTAATAAAAGTCTCACTAGCAAATAGGCCTAGAAGAACAGCCCCAAAAGTTCAAACAAAGTTATCTGAGAATTTGACTTGCTCACCCAAGAGGATGGGGATCTATGTGGTATTGGTGGTAGACGTGCTTCTGTTTCAGTGAGAGAAAGAGAGAGCGAGAGAGAGAGAGAGAGAGAGAGAGAGAGAGAGAGACCTGAGAATAAAGCTCAGACTGAGCTGAGCAACACTCCATTTCACTGATCGCTGAGCAGCATCTCAGCCACTGCCGCGGGGGGATAAGCTCACTTACCTGACATGCGTGTAAGCTTCTGATGGAGTGTGTATGTGCACGCACATATCTGTCTCAATCCATTCTTGGGGGAGCTGGTGGTGTGATACCGTGTTCTATCTTTCCATCTGAGTGTGTGACTATACACGCGAGCATGAGAGGAGTTAGCCTATTTCAAAAAGCTGTGGGTGTGTTTCTGTCTGAGGCAGACACTTTTGGGTAAATAGCTGCTTGGAGAATGGGTTTGGAGTCTGGTCGTTTAACCTGACTGCCAACCCTCATCCTTCACTGCTCCAGTCACCCAAGGTAGGAGACAAAAAAAGTCAAAACCTCTGAATGGAGTAAGGTTCATGGTACAACATATCCTGTGTGATTATTGGACAGATCTGTGACTTTGGGTTTTTTATGTGTTTAACAATACAACAAAAAATAGCAAAATACCAAAGTAGTTTATGGTGACATCAGTTTGAAACTATATTCAATGCAAACGCAATAACTTCCACTACAGTGGCAAAATTAACAATATTTATTATTTAATGTTATTTTGATTTTTCTAAAGTTTAAGCAAGCTTTTTTGCACTTCTTATAACATCTTATACTGGATGATGATTGCGAAGCTTAGCAAATTACAATGTTTTGGTAAAAAAGAATTGCATTAGCAATGCAAGATTTTTATGCATCTGGTACAAAATTTTTACATATGTTTAAATAAACATTTTCAGTTTGTTTTTTTGACCACTGGGTTATGTAAAGACCGTAAATTAGTGCACCAGCTCCAAACTAACTTTGCTTTGCAATCTGTCATGAAAAAAACAAGTTCAATAATCTCAAACAATGTTTTTTAATTACATTGCTAAAAATAAAAAATAAAAACATTTTTTATCAGCCAATTGTAAACATCAATTTTGTTAAGTAAGGAAAAAAATCAAGGCTGTCTGTTACGGAAGATTAAGATTATTGTAACTGATAAAGTTGACAAAGTTGTTCTTTTAAATTTTAAAGCAAACAGAGTAAAATACTTTTGAGTTTTGCTTTTTAAAAACATGCAGAAAACTGTTCACAAGTTCAGTGATTTTTCCACCTAAGTAAACATTTTTTACTTATCTTTTGCTCAAAATAATTATGGCGATGGAATATACTGTATACTAATTATTTCAAAGCTTCTTTTGTAAACTCAAATCACCGTTCAGCATCCTGCACTCCCTCCAAACATCTGCTGAGCTTTTTGAAAAATAAGTTAAATTAAACTAATTAATGTATCTAAAGTGGGAGAGATAAACAAGTGCAAAGTATGTTCAGGTGGGCACTTTTAACCCAGTCTGTAATTTAAAAAATATATTATTTTCCTCCCAAAGCATCTGCTTAGAAAATTGTTGGATAGGAAAATAAATTATTATTTTACTTTTTAAATTAATTTAGCATTGATTAACGATTGATAGAAAAAACTGTGGAGCAACCATAACTGCAAAATAACAACTTTATAAAACTATCATTCTAATGAAAAAATGTGATGCATTATTACCTCAACATTTTATGTAAATAAAATTCTAATGAAAGTTATTTGAAGAAATCTAATACATTCTTTAAAACCATTCATCCATCCATCCTCCCCCACCTATGTTTCTTCATGTAGGATTGCGGAGGAGCTGGTGTTTATTGTGAAGTCATCACATGAACACATAAAGAAAAAGACTAAAGACCACAATTTTGCCCTCGCTCACATCAAGTGATTATTTAGAATTGTCAGTTACCATGAAGGGTCTGTGGGAAGAAACCAAAGTAACCCAGAGAAAATCCACGTAGCAGGAGAACACGGAATCTTAAAATATAATTCAACCCAGTTATAATAAATTGATGTACTTTTATTAAACCGTTTTATTAAACTGCTTAAATTCCTGTTCAGCACAGTAATGAACTAGAATGAAAGTTAAAGTAAATACATTTGTCTGTTTATTTATTCATCATTTTAATACTCAGACTGAATCACAAGGTTCAAAATGACAAGGTCCGCTTTATTTAGGCTAAAAGCTTTAACATAAGAAAGCCTCTGGAGGAAACTGATGAACCCACAAGAAATGTTTGAAAATGTGGTTTATTACATATTTCTATGACTCCTCCAACAATATTTCAGTGAGGCGATAAATGGGATTACCTAAAGCTAACCAAAACACATTTATATAAACACTAGAAACACACGTATAAAATCTGAAGATGACTTTATCGTAAAACCTTTCCATGCTGAGAGAAAGATGCTCCTCTGCAGCTATTGGAGGAGAATGCAGATAAGAAGCATCCTTAATATGTATGAAAATGAGGCAAACACAAAAGTATCCCAATAAGCATGAATGTCTCAGAGTGGAGATAGAAACAGATCTGAGGGTACCAGTTTGAGAGACTTAGACTAAAAAGGAAACATTTGAATTTATACTATTGCCACTAATTTTTATAAAAGCCAGAAATAAAAAAGATGTGTTT
>JAVKLF010000152.1:6498883-6511063 GCA_034783495.1 Millerichthys robustus | reverse complement strand
TGCAGGTCAGGCTAACAAGGCTGCGGGGACATATGGGTAACTCAAAGGTCTAAAAGTGCTGGAGTGTCACCTGAAAGACCCCTTTTTCCCCTAAAAATGCAATTGCTGCAAGTCTATTCAAGCAGCTAAAATGGTACAAACGGTATGATCGATTGTGCCATAACATTTATATTGCACTGGCAGGGTTCACTACTAAGCAGACACCATCCAAAATAGGAGAATGTGAGAGGGTGTGTGTGTGTGTCTGTAGAGGGCTATGGCAGTGTGTGGGTGGTGGGGGTTGGGATAGATGGTGTAAACACGCCAGCCTACAAGGATTGGGCTAATATCCAGTTTGTTCTCTCTCGCCTCAGCTCCACGGTGGCTGCAACGCAATTTCTTCCAATTGACCTCCCTGCCACCGGCACAATCACTCTCCACCGGAGACACAACGGCCCCAGAATACGGAGCAGCCAGCGCTGCTAGCCCGGCCGCTGGAGGAGCCCAGTGCTGAAAGGAGGTGGGGACTGAACCAACCGCGAGGCGGAAATGAGATGAATTAGAGAGAGAGAGAAGGAGGAGGCAAAGGGAGGTGAAAGAGTGAATATATTCGGTGCTTTAGTGGCAGTGACAAAGCACAAGCATTTAGAGATCAGCTAAGGAGGAAATTAGAAGCATTACAGCCAGCACCAGTTGTTTCTGTGCTTTTCTTTCTGACTCTTACTTGTTTTCTGCCTGACTGGTGTTAATACAATTTTGCTCTACAGTAAGTAATTAAATAACCTGTAAAAGTGTAGGTGAATGATAGACGAGGAGAGAGCAAAAAAAGGTAAGCATACAAATTTATGTTAGTAACATTACAACAGCACAAACATCAGGAAATCAGATAGATTTATGAGAGCAATGGCCCAGCCAAAGGCTAAAAGGGTTTATGATGGCAAAGGATTGCCAATAAATGGGAGGTTGGAGCCCACTAAGAGCAGCACTCTCGAGTAATAGGATTAGTAGAAGTCAAGAGCACAGCCATCTTAACTCTTTCTGCTGTACAAATCACAGAGGAGCATCTCTGCCACAACCAGTACAGCTGTGCTGATGGTGCACAAAAAATTAGGAAAAAAATGGATTCCTGCTCCATGAAGATGAGCTCTGGCCCTTTAAACATGTCAGCCACAATAGGAAATAAATGCTCAAGTGTTGCAACACCTCTGGAGAGACTTGAGAGCTATTAATGGACTGCAGTTCAAGATATGTAAAGAGATAAATGGAAATGGATGGAATATGTGAAGGAATGAATTGATGGCTCCCAGCTTATCTATTATTCTCACACCATTCAACACAAAGTGCTGACTTAGTCATGTTTCCCCCTACAGTCACTACCCCTGCATTTTCACCTTGCCAATGGCGAGTCTGTGAGAACTGTTCTCTCTCTTTTTTTAATGTTAAATGAAATTAGTGCTATGCATGAGTGAGTTCATTTTTCCTACTGAAAATCACATGGTAATCTGTTCTGCACATAAAAGGAAAGCAGCAGGGCACCTGAAGGTCGACCATGTCTCTTTACTCACCATGCACTTCGCTTTTTTAAACACAGGACTAAAGGTATTGATTTCTTTGTCCACCTCCTTCTGCTTTATCCCACTCTGCAAACTTATTTCTGTTGTATATCTACCTCATTCTGATTTTTTTTTATTTGTTAGAAGTGTTTGGTTCTCCCCTCCAACACTGCAACCTCACAGATGAATATCATTCCCACATCAGGTTTTGTATGCATCAGCAAATCAGCATGTATTTATGCCCTTTTGGCCTTAAACACATGTGCACATACATAAGGCAAAGCTGTTTTATTTTTTTGTTTTTGCTTTGTTTTTTTCTGCTCTGTGATAATACTTAACATGCAGAATGCTTTTTTTACCCACAGGCTGATTTCTGCACATTTTCAACACTCCCTGACGGCCTGATGGGTCTTACAGTTACTAGATCTGGCTGCAACTGTCTCTTTGTGTCGTTGCAAAAAAAAAAGCTGTCAGGCAGAATTCTCAGTGGTCATGGCTTTCTGTTTCTTTCTCTGTTCCTTTGTCCTATTGAAAAAAACTTCCCTGTAGAGTTGGCAAATGTGCTGCAAGAGGAAAGAGCAAAGTACAGAAAAGAGCAATAGAATCGCTCAAATATTTAATTGAACTCCGAAGAGATGGCAGCATAATGTATATAAATGAAAGGGATGGAGAGTTATGAGAGGAAAGGCAGCTGCTGTATGGGCGATCATCATGGCTCTCTCAAAGCTAAACAGTGAAGACATAAAACAAGATAATTCGATAGTGTATATTAGTACCCAAGCATTAATGTACAGCCGCAAAGCTAGAAATTGCATGCTCTAGCATTATTGTTTGCTGCTGCTGCAGGGGTCAATAGGAGCTGATTTGTCCTGACAGGAAGAAATAAGAAGATGAAAACAAGAACATTCAATTGTTGCTTTGTTGGAGCTAATATTCAAAGCTCAAAATAAAACAAGCAGCTCCCTACCACACACACAGCCTGAGGCAAACTGCTTTCAAATTAAGACATAAAACCTAAAGGTAACATTAATGCCATGAGTCATCAAATACAACTTTACTTTTTATGACTTTGTTTAAAAAAGAAACCCAGTTTCTGCTAATGGAATCCATTATTGCTGCTTTTGCTTAACTTAATATGTGCTACAGGATGTATGGAACAGCAAAAGAGTCTTGGTTTACATAAAAACAGAATTCTGAAAAGTCACTAATGATAACTTGGAAGAAAGTGGAAGCTGTGTAGCATTGCAAGTCTATAATGTCATGCCTGGACAGAGTTCACTGCCAAACAAGCCAAGTCTACCATAACCACCTCCTGCTCTTGTATCCCCACTGGCTTTCCTCTGTCTCTTCGTGTGGAATGCTTTGAGACCAGTTTCATCGACACATCGCAGACTGCTAGCAACTGTCCTCGGCTATGGGCTCCCAACTGTCAGATCTGCAGCATGCTATGACACTCTGGGCTGGCTCTCAGTCCGTCCTCACACACTGACACTTTGTTCACTGTCACACTTCGCCAAGACGTGCTACGAAAAACAAAAACTAAGCCTGCTCAGTCATCGCACCAACCAGGGTGTAAACAGACACGTAGTGACTAAAATATGACCTCTCACATATGCTGATGCACAAACGCATATAGAAATACCCCTCCTTTTGTAAACTATTCAGCCAGGAGATGTGACGCCGTTGCTCACTGGGTAAAAAAAGCAAAAAAAAAAAAAAGACAGACAGTGGCAAGAAGAAAGCTCAGATATTAAATTGAATATGTAGGAGAAAATTCATGAGGAATGCAGCATAAAAGAGGCGCGGTGACATGAAGGGATCTAACGAAACAAGAATAGAGTGAGAGCTCAGAAATAGATGGAGACAGAGCGACAGACAAGGGAAAATATAAGAAAGGGAAAGTTGTACAAAAAAGCAGTGCATCTGTTTATGCTGGTCCATTTGGCATTCTTCTTGTCCTGTTTATGTCTAGTCCAGCTTCTCAGCTACTCAGAAACCATTCAAATGGTCTTTTGAATTGGACTCCAGCCTTTTCTTCCTCTTCCTCTCACTTCCTCTTACTTTCTCTGTCCTCAAGTCTCTTAACCCTTAACTGAGGCTACTGCTTAAAGTAAAACATGAACATTTCAGACACAAAATAAATACTATGCATCCTGAGAATTGAATTGCACTCAATGTTGAATATTATTCAGGTATTTAAAGTACAACCAATTCATCAAATTTGGATACACTAAAAAAAATACGAGCATGGTCCCTGTTATAAATATTTTAAAGGATCCACAACCAGCTCCTTAAAATTCATACGTGACCAAATGTGCCAATGTGTCTAAGTTTTAGCGTTTTTATTTATTTTATTTATTGTATTTGTTTAATTTTTTGTTAAATCAAAATAATTTCTCCCTGTGCAAATAAAGAAAAAAATGCTTTAGTTCATCCTTATAATCATCCCAAAACCTATTTTAAGAATTGCATTAGCTCATTTTGTATCTTAAAGTTAAGCAAAATAAGATGTGGTAATATTTATCAACTAAAGACAATGTAAAACCAATCAAAAATAGTAAGTCTAACTTATCAGTTACAATTAAGGCAGCATAATTAGACATTAAAATTGGGAGACTATACCAATAAAATGAACAGATTACATCTAAACTTAAGAAACTTATGGCAAATGTGAAATAAAACACTTCTGCCCATGTGTGCACACTCGGTCTGAATGCCACTACAAACACCACCCAACCCCCAACTAATGAAGAAGTGAAAGAACACTCCTGAGTTATAAAAGGCATGTGGTGAGTTTAATTAAACAATGCTAATGAGCAACTAATTAAATGCTTTTCGATCAAAACAAGCCAGTAATTACCTGGAGCAGAGATGGATAATGAGCACACTACAGTCACTTGCAGACAGGCAAATCCTTGGAGGCCCGAGTAGATCAATTCCCTTAGTATTAATGGTCGCTTTCTTTTGCCTGTCTTTCCTTCACCCATGCCTTTCTCTGCTACAACTCTTTCAATATGTCAGACCACCAAGGGGATGAAAGAGTGCAGACGTAAAGCCTAAAGAGGAGCTCCCGTGGAAATACTCCAGCTCAAGTGTTGACAGAAGCATCAAACATGCTTTTTATGCCAATGTCATTCACTCACATGCGCCTCCCCAATCGATTGATCCTAAACTCTTCTCTTCCTCTCTAGTGGTCTTGGATTTTTCATCTCTGAATGGAGGTTAGTCATGTGAAGGGAAACTCTGCAGAGCATTCCTCTGTGGTGGGTGATGGTCAACCCTTCCTGGTCACTCGGACAGGTCAATGTCTGTGCTTGGGTTCTTTTCTTCAGAAAAAAAGCTATTTGATGGATGGAGTCACAGCCACAGAGACTGGAAAAGTCATTGCTTCTAAACCACAAAATCCTATGGGGGAAAAAAAAATCAGGAAGCATTTCATTCTTAATCCCATCCAAACCAACTTGGAAGTAAGAGAGAAATCCAAAGGGAGGTGAAGAAGGAGCCATGCAGGATAAGAAACAATATGAGAGTAAAATGCTGCTGGCTGTCAAAGAAGTCCACAGGCCTGTTTGATAAGAGAAGAAGAAAGATATGGCAAGAGAAGACAAGAGACACAAAAGCAAAGGAGTGATTAGCTTACGGTTGGACACGAGAAAATGATGAATGACCAGACAGACAGAGGCAGGTTGTGTGGAAAGACAGAATCAGCAACAGAGAAGATAGAACAATTGATATATAGCAATGCCCTGATGGTATTTTTCTTCCTGCTCATCCTCTTTTCACAGCCACAAAGATTATCAGTTTTCCAGAAATGTCTCAGTCATCGGAAAACTGTCAGCAACATCTTTTTCTCCTGGTAATGTTTTCTTCCAAGCAATTCAACAGAAAAGAGCATTACTGTAAAGACTTACACAACTATTGAAGAGGAACAAAACACCTATTTATAATTCTAAAAACACAGCTAATTACTCACTATTTTTATTGACAAAAAATATTTTCATAAAGCCCAGAGGTAGAAATGTATCCAAGTTCAGGTCATTTTTCATCAGGAAAGGGTCAATTTTAAACTTTTACAGATAAATTCTTATATTTAATCCTTGTAATTCAGTCAGTATATCTGTATTCTGTTTATTTTAGGCTATGAGTTTCTGCCCCCCAGAACCACACACAGCATGGGAGTTGCTCTTCAGTCTGAATCTGAGTCTTGAGTTCTTGAGCAGAAAAAAAAAAAAAACACTACATGCTCCGTTCTAAAACAAACAAAAAAAAATCCTTTTGAAACACTAAATGATAATAAAGAAAAAAAAAGAACAAAACAAGCACAGGTTTTAATAATTTGTGAGATGTTTCATGTGTTTATTCTCATATAGTTTCAAGTCTGTTTTTAATTGTTCTTATTGTTCAAACTACATAGCCTGAAAGTATGAGTAGAATGCAAATTAGCCAGCTCACACAGAGACCTTATGTTGCTTGATAAGAATTGCTGATGAAACAAAACAAATCAAAACTGTAAAACCCACAAACTCTTTAACTGTATGGAAGCAAGGCTCAACTTAATCAAAAGCTGTTAGAAAACAAGGAATTTTCTTTAATGTACTTCAGTTTTTCTGCAGAATCAAAGAATGTGTCTGATGTCAAAGCATTTCAAATACAACGGTCTACAAATGAATGAAAAATGTCAATTTTGCTAGATTTTTTGGGCCACAAACTAATGTTTGCCACTTATTTAGGTAAATGGTAAATGCCCTGAACTTGTACAGTATAGTGCTTTATCAAGCATCTACACACTCTAAAGCATTTTACGCTACACACACATTCATGCATACATTCACGCACTGTTGGTGGTAAGCGAGGTACACAGAATCATTTCATTGCCACATACTCAAATAAAACGATTTGTCAATTTTTGCCCAAAAGTGCTCAAAGCACTAAACTACTTTAATGTGCTATGAAGTGCAGCATTACCATTTTGTTGGGGTGAACTAAAAAGTTGATATTTATTACAGGTAAACATATGGTAAAACATGGTAGAACAATCTTTTACTACCAGCCTGTGGTATTCAAACAAAAATGCTATAAATTATTCATCCCCCACTGCCAGTGTTAGACTTTACAAGTGATACAGCAGCAGTAAACTATGTTAGTCTTTTAAAGCAAGAAGGCCAAATGATCTACTATGATTTTTTTAATTTACGTTTTCATGCAGTCATGCTTAAAACACATTTAAAAGAAACAGAGATGCATCAGCGTGTCCCTCCAGTGCACAAACAGTTTAAAAATGCTTTCACAAACAGTTAAGCAACAAGCTGTGACAGATGTTTTACTTGAGCCGCTGTGTGGGCGGCCAGCACGTTTCATTTTATTCTTTTCCCCCCCTGTCTCTCAGCCTATTTTAACAGGCCACTTATTTCACAAGAATATACACACAGGAAAATAACAAAAGAACAACTTTACTATACAAATTAAAAACTGAAGCTCTGCAAGAAAATATGTCTCTCCCACATATTTTACCAGTTTGGTAGAATAATACCAGTTCAACATTTTTAATTAAATCTAATGAAAACTAAGTGGATTTTTTTACACTGCTGCATATTGCTGACCCAGATTATCATGACTCTGTAGCTTCAGCCCATGCAGGACGAAGCAGCAGACTCTGGCAGACAGCTGCCTTAGATCACGCTACATGTATCTACCTCCTCTCACACATTCTCTCATCTCCTGTCGTCTTTTTTTCCTCCTTTCTCCTCTTCTGTGAAGGAAAAAGAGAGGGAAGACAGATAAGGCTGCTGCCTCAGGAATTACTTATCACATCTTGGTGATGTGTCCAGCAATGCTGTCTGAGAAATGCTGTATTTGTCAATCCAGCACAGTCGAAAGTATTGTGCAAGGCTAGTTTTCAATTGTCATTTGAAACAAGTCAACTTCTGCATGTCGGCGAATATTAGAGAGCTGCATAAAGTGACAAAAGGGGAAACAAATAAACTATTCTTCACATTTCTTTACACTAAGATTAACTTCCCAGAGTGACGACTTTCAGTGTCTATGATCAGACGACGTATATCACTGGCAGCAAAAGCGAGCCAGATTTGTATTAGGTTAAGACTGCTCTCTGGGGATGCATAGCAGCCACACACCACAGGAGATATGTAACCGTTTTCTGCCAACGTGTTGAAAGAATCCATCATAAATTATAATAAAACAGCATGACAACACAAACACACACACACACACATACACAATGCACTGTTAATACAAAATCTGCAGTTATAAAGCGCAGAAGTAATGCTGGGTAATGTGCATGTATTACTTACATACTGCTGGGGGTATGCTAATTTATTATTTCTTTGTAAGCAGGCTGCTATTCTGTAGGAGTTGAAGAGGATGTATCCCACTTATGTGAAGAGCCTGCACTTCGACCACAAATTGCCATCAGCTTACCATTTATTAAAGCTTCATATATAAATTATGAAAAGTTCAGTCTTAGCATCCATGCTAGGTTTGTTTTTCTATTTATTTTTTTAATAAAAAGCTGGGATGTTTCTGGAGACTTTTTGAATGCATTTCCCAGTGGCTCAGCGGCTATAGTCACACGCCTATAAAATTTAAGTCTTACTTCTTTAGGGTTTGTTTGAAAAAAAAAACAAAAACATCACTGTGCTATTTTGCCCAAGACAGATGCAGCAGTGTTGCATTGATGTCTTATTGTTATCTGGGATGCACCTGGTCATAACATGCCACAGTCTAACAGGATAACAGATGACTGGATGTGATTGGAGCAGATGGTTTAAGGTTTGCTTGCTAACACTCAGGTTTTCTGTAAATACCATAGATAGATTTGTGAAAGCTAAAATGCCAAAAATGACAAATTGAACTATTTCCCTAAAAACGGCTAAGTGAGTCATTCAGATTAGTTTGTAATCAAAAGATCATGAGTGGGATATGCAAAGCTTATTTTGTTTGTTTGTAAAAAACCTTATATTTTAATAGTATTAATTTAATAGTATTAAAATATAGCAAACATAATTTTAAACTGTAGCCAAGAGTCTGTTTGGGGAAACAGAAAGAGAAAAAGTGAAATGAACTATATTTTTTAAAGAACAACTAAAGTGATTCAGTTTGAGTATCACTTTTTATTCAAATGCACAATGTCTTGTCATCTTAACTGGCAACAAACAACATTCAATCTAACAACACTTTACTTCCATCTCAATCACTCCATGATTTTCTCACCCAGTGGGTCAAGAGGGCCAAATAACTAATGTAGTATCTGGTATTAGAAGGCTGATCATGACACCTGGGAAGAACGTCTGTGTCGTACATTTTGCCCCTCTCCAGTCAGGAAGACGTTCCTCTCATCACACGAGTGAAATACAATTCTCCAATTATTACTCGCCTGCATCCTAAATGTCAGGGCTGATTTGTAAATGATATGCTGCTCCTAATTGCGTTGATATTTCCACGAGCAAAACAAGCCCCTCTCCTTTTACTCACTGTCTCTCTTCCTCTCAACCTCCCACTAGAAATATATGTTTTGCCCCTCTGTTATGCTTCCATTTTAGAAGAAAGGAATTTTAAGAATTCTTTGTCTAACGGTAAGCTCTTAACTTTTCAGGATATTAAAGTGCTGAAGGTTAGAGAAACAGATTAAATGAATCTAAAACCAATCAACCCAAAATGAAATAGAGAAAACATATTGCATCCAAAAAAAAGAAGCCAGATGCTGACCTATTTTACCACACAAGATAGTCTTTTCACTGTTGAGGATGAGCTCAAACTTTGAATCCCAACAGTGTCAAAAAGTACTTAAGTGATAATATAGCACTCTGAGGATGTGCAGCTGTAATATAGCAGTTTACCACAGGGGTTAAGACAGCCTTTGAGCTATGTCAAATGAGTCTTCTGGCTCCACTAGGCAGCACAGCCCTCAAGGGTCAAAGAGTAGGTCAAGCTAAGACATCTCACAGGACATGAGAGATCATCCCAACATCTTAACCCACTGGGTATCCCTATCATCATTAGAGATGTTTTCACAACATAGCCTTAGGATAGAATAAATGAGCCTTTAGACAGAATAAATGACTGGTTTGAAGAGTGATTGCTTTATCACTGTAAGGGCAGAACTCCATGAGTCCCCGGCCTCCATTAGAGAAGACAATGTGATTCTCTTTTGCAGCCTCCCCACGGCCCTCTCCCTTCTCCGTGTGAGATGGGTTTGGGTCTTTATGCGGTGGCCACAAGAGAGACCATTCAGACACGGAGACTGAATGAAAAACGTTGGCAAATTTCAATGACGTTGCATCAGGGAGAGGGAACACATTAGGACTCCAGAAGGTCTGGCAAAGGCACGTGGGCAAGGCAGTCCTGAGCCGAGAACCCGACAAAGAGCCAGAGAGCACAAGGCAGACGCAGGCATCCCATTAGCCTTTGAGTCTAAATGTCAGGCTCTCCATTGGCCTACATCAACAGGCTATTCCTCTCTCCCTCTTGAGAATCACCGTGCAAAACTACAAACATGAGCAGAATTTAGTTAGGTTACAGAAAAATACAGACTTTGTTTACAATAAATCTTCGAATGATACAGCGGATTTGCCCAATTTACAAAACAATTAATAAAAGTTAACAAGATATCACGCTGAGATGATTTTAAAAATTGGTGTACATAAGTGACAAACAAAAGAAAACCGTAACTGAATTTTTTTAACTAAAAGCAAGCATTGTTGTATTTAGGTCTGGATTTCTTGTTGGCTCACAAAGAGGAGCGAATATGTCCTTTGTGTACATGTTTATGTGTTCATAATATGTGTGTGTGTGTGTGTGTGTGTGTGTGTGTGTGGGGGGGGGGGGCAGGTGCACCCATTGGCTTCAGCCCGGGGACCTGCCCTGAAAGTGGCCTTTGAAGCCTGACACTTCTGTGTGACATTTCCTAGCAAAGGCCAAAGCCAACAAAAGTATCTCTGTAAAGAGTATCCACACAAATTCCCCAGGCTTTCTTAGTGATTTAATAGTGTCACCCTTAATTATCTGCATATCTGTTTTCAGCAAGAAAACCACTTCAGCTTTTGTCCAATTTTCTAAAAGACTCTGTGAAGACCTAATAAATTTAATTTAAGTTCCTGTCTCAGTACTGGTGAATAGCAGCCCAGGCGTTACACATAATTGTGGTTAGATAAACTTCCTAAAGAGGAAGAATCTCTGCACTTAGCTTTAAACTAACTTCTGAAACACTTGCAATTCTAAATAAATGCCACAGTTGGGTCTATTAAAGAGCCATTACAATGTAAACAAGGAGGACTGAGGAGGACAGTTTGTTAGCGTACTCACAGCTATGAACGTATTTAAACTCTATGGTGTAGCAAAAGAAGCTAAGTGGAGGCAACCAACTTCAATGCAAAGCACATAGCTTTATTTCATTGTCAATTCAGTAATTGTGTATGTTCTGTTAAAGCAGACATTTTATTCAAAAACAAAAGCAAAAAAATAAAAAATCATTTACAGACTCATTTATAGACTGACCTAATCCTGACCTGTACCTCTGCTGCTGTATCTGTCACACATAAACGATGTGAAGCCCCCAGACAACGTTTCCTATCCCAGATTTTACTTGAAAAAACAGAACTCGAGGCACATGATGCGTGGTTAAATTCTTACTTGAATTTAGACGTGAGCTCAGTACTTTTGTTCTCTCTCTTCAGCTTCTTTTTTCTCCCTCTCTGCTACATTGACAACTGATTTATCTGTGAGCTCATGTTCTCTGTGCGCACGTGCTGAATCGAAACAGGATCACGCACAGGAGGGGAGCATTGTTGTTCGCTTTCCCCTGCAGAGGCTTTGATGACAACTTAGCCACTTTTGCACAATATTTAGTAACTTTAAAAGACCTCATGAGTGATTTCTTTTTGGAAAAACAAATCATGTGGAAAAAATCTGGTGACTTTTAAGATGAACTTTAACCCCTCTCTGCGGTGAAAAGACGCCAGCGTGGCACGCTCCTTTTGTTGGAGGGGCAAAACCTTGTTCTGACGCATTTATCATTGGATGAAAGCAATCTGAATCAACTTTGAGCCAAGTTCTTCATGGGCTTTGATAGCATCACATCCTAACTCATCCTTTTCCAAATAGCAATTAGGCAGCCCACGCCAAAATGGCCTAATCGCATCCATCATTTCTTGGTTCCAGCCTTGGTTCATCGTTCTACTTCACACGTCCCATAAAACCAACCTCCTTTATATGATCTGATTTTCATACACAAATGCTGAGGCTGCTAGAATTTGAGGACACCACTAAATATATTTTGTAATGAAGTCTTGTGGTTAGACATCACCAAAGAAAATCAGAGATGGGGTGGGTGGGGGGGGGGGGTGGCATTCACCCCTATAAGAAGCCACTGCAGCCACTGTGGTTAGCTCAGAGGATTTACTCTTTATTTGAGCTACACTGAGACACAGTTACTGTAATCGCTGCTGTTTCAGGACATTTTTAATTGCATAAACAGACAAAAAAACAGCCTGTTAGCAGCTCGTTTGTGCAGAGAAAAATTCCTCTAAATGTTTAAAATCCCTTTAAGAAAGCACAGCAGTTTTAGTAAGATGCCTTCTAGCCACTATTGTTTGGAAATCAGAATAAAACAGCTGTTATAAGCTTTAAAAAG
>JAVKLF010000152.1:6478925-6491600 GCA_034783495.1 Millerichthys robustus | reverse complement strand
CACACACACACACACACACACACACACACACACACACACACACACACACACACACACACACACACACACTGCACTCCTGAACAGAATAGCAAGGCTGTTACTTCTACTCCCATCCCACTTTTCTTTGGTTTCCTCTTCCTCTGTCTCTCTTATATCCTTGTAATTCCTCCCTTGCTTAGGTTTTCTCTCCTCCCACGCCACCTATCCTACCCTCCCCTCCCCTCTCCTTCTCTGTATAGACCCACTCGATGCCCCTTCTCTTTCCTACTAATTCTTGCTAGTTCAGAAACCTACATTTGCAAATGAGGTTTGGCAATGGCGTTAAATCGTTGTTTTGTAATCCTTTCATGTTCCTCCTCAAGATTGACAATTCTTTTTTTCCAAAGCCCAATTCAGAGGTCTTCTGGACCATCTATTATGTTAATTGTGCAGAACCCACCGATATGCTCATAATCATGTCAGACCACCGATGTTTCACTTCATAGATTATACAAACAGTCCAGACTAAATCAGGCATCGAAGGTATGTTCAAGTTGAGAGAGACTTTCATCATTTTCATCTTGCTCAGAAGACAGGAAAACGTTGTCTTCTCTTGAGCATAGCTGCTCCACCAGCCTATATGTTCTCCTCTAACATTTCTTCTTCCTCCCTCCCCATCCCTTCTCGCTCCCAGAGCTAGTTCCCTCTACGGCCACAGGATTCACTTGGTTTTGATCATTCTCAGAGCCAGACAACTTATCTGCTACTCTACATTTCCACAGGCCCTGAGGAGAAAAGCAGGAGCTTTTATTACCCTTGCTCTTTGCCTCATCCTCTGATGTGTTGTAAAAGACAATAGACAGATAAGGAGAAGCAGAAGAAAGCGTCCGGCCAACATGCTTCAAAAAGCGTGTTAGTCCCAAGGCTTCAAATGGCTAGCTTCCTAGTCATGGAATTAGTCAAATATTATTACAGAGCCTTTTAAGCTTTACAAATAGAAAAATGTTGCAGAAAATAAAACACCAATATTTGGCATTCAGCTCATGGCTCAGAGTTTTATAAGATATCAGCAAACAGATAATTAAACTTCCTCACAGCAGCCATCCACTGATGTTTTGAGTAATTGTTTAGTGTCATTATGAAGAGAAAAACAATTTGAAGTGAGTATTCTGCATGACTATGGATCTGCAGATCTTTTAAAAGAAATGAACTCTTTATGGACATAATACATTTAAAAACAGAACATATCCCTACATAAACATTAAAGTTAAATTAAAGACATTAAAGACAAGTTACAAACCTGCCGAACATTTTTTCCCCACAACGCAAATATTCCACAGCAGTTTGTTGAGTATATTTTTCTAAACACATAAACACCATCATAAATAAAAATCAGTATAAGACAATGAACTGCTCTGTAAATTTAAATTGAAGAGCCATAATATATTTAACAACCCTATAATAAGAAGTGCAAGTGTTACCTGAAGAACTGTTATTACTTCATGACAACCATTGTCACAGGAGCAACCATCCATGACATTACATTCCTTATTATTTGCATTTCCCTCACAGAAATGATAAAACTATTCATTTTCTACCCTCACTTCATCCTGTTCAGGGTCACAGGGAGCCAGAATCTATTCCTGCGGTCATCCTGTAAGATGTCCATTACAACTTCAACACAGAGACATAAGATGCTCAATAATACAAACTCACTTCTAAGCAGGTTGATAGCCCAAATTAGACGTAATAGACTATGGGGGGCGGGGGATAAGCCCGCAAATGTCACAAAAAATGACCTAGCAGAGTTTCTTGGCTAACAATGCTAAAAACCATCCAACTCACTCTAATGTTATTTAAAAATCTGAAAAACAGACAGAACAGCTCTGCAACAACACCTTCAACTCCAACTATTGAATACAAGGTTTTAGCTAAATAAATTACTTTACAAACCCCAGACAATGTCCCTTCCCTGCAATGCAGTTCCACATTACTACAGTCTGCTTTTTGTTCTTGGACTTTACTTGCCACATGCATTGAATTTTGGCAAAGATTACCTTTTCTCACTCTACACTGCCCAATACTCTGAGCAGTGGCTAGTCCTACACGTCCATGGCACACACAGCACAGGTCTAATTTGCTGTCATGGTTCAAGGGATCCAGTCCTTTCTCCGTCCCTTTTAGTAGTTTTTTTTTTTTTTTTTTTAGTTCCTTTGATTCTTTTTTTTCGGCTCGTTTTGGACCCCACTTTTTTCTTTCCTTGCTGGCCTTCCTTCTCTGCTGTGTCACCTGACACATACCTTCTTATCAACTTACAGTATTTACATTTGTTTGTTTTTTTCTCCAGTTTAGCCAGATTGATTAGTTATATTAAATAATAAATAATTACATGATTGTTAAATGATATTCTCATACGGTCTTCTAGTATTCCCTCACTGTGGTGTCTCATCTTGTCGTAACAATCATCCATATCTTCTTCTTTTGCCGTCATATGTAATACACCTGACTGAACTTACATTCTGTTGTGAACATACACAATCTGGAATTGCTCACAAGCTTGATTCACATATTCATTCTGTCTCTTTCAGATCATAAAAGAATGATATGATTGGATCCTGTAGACTGTGATCAGATCAAAAGTGCACTGACAAGTGGAAATACAATGCTGAGCAGATGTGAAAGAATACTTTACCTACTGACCAACCAAAATTGTTCTGTTATGCAAAAAAAATGACTAAAGTGACTCTTCAATTCTAAATTGTACCCTAAAGTAATTCTCCACCTGTTCCGGCTGCAGGGGTTTCCACCACTTCAGTCCCAACTCTGTTTGTCATAAAGAAGCTATTAAAACGTATGACTCATTTGGTCCTTGGCAGAAAGTATGGCCTCACATTACCCTGTTGCTTGGATCAACATTACTAGTAGTTTTGATTCTTTTAAACCTCCAACATCATGAATCTCTTTGAAGGCAAAGCTCAAGCTGTTTCCTTCATAACATGGTAGCCACTTGACTTTGTTTTTTTAATTATTATTACGGCCCGGTGCTCTAGTCTCAAAAGCAGTGAAATGATAAAGCTGTTAGGTAGATGTCTTAATAAAATGATTTTTTTTAAAAACTTACTCTCCAACTTTCTAAGATTGGACATGTTTTTAGGTCCCTTTCCATAAAAAGTCATTCACAAAACATGGTGGAATATTATGTTATTAATAAAATTAATATTACTTAGTAATATACAGGGCTTCAAACTGATACAGTGCTATTTTCTATTCTGCTGCATGATAATATTATATTACAGTAAAAGATATATATCAATGGCCACTACACTTTTTTTACAATACCCATGAGTCACAATATATTGTTGAAATTAAGCATTTATATTCTAAGGTATCTTTGGTGAATATTTTCCAAAATAAGTTATCTATTATCCTTATCTCTTCTCATATATTAACTACAAGTCTGTACACATTTTATAACTTTGGAATGGAGAAAATATTACAGATTGTATAATTCATCTTTTTAAAATTGATTTATTGTTTCCTGCAACCACCATATTACCAAGCTGTGACATGCAGTACTACCATGACTTTCAACAACACCCTTGACAGAGCCTACCTTTACTGGCCAAACCACAAAAGAATTTAAGAACTCCTCCTCTGAGGAAATAAAAAGTCTATCAAAAAACAACAGCTATCTAGACACAAATCAATTGACATCGTTTGTAAAGACCAGCACTCCTTTATGATAAATTTTGTTAGTCTTTTATTAGCTTTTTGAATGCTGAATAGCTGAGGTTTGGACACCGCGGGACTCACCATTGTCTTCTTGTTAATTAACATTGGTGACATTCTGTTTGTCGACCCCCAACTTCTAAGTCCTTTTCTTCTTCTGTCCCCTGTGTTCCTCCTCAGCTTCCTTGTAGAGAGGCAATGATTCAACTGTGTGCTGAACTTAAGCACTAAATGGCGAACATTCACAAGGAGTTCAGGACACAATTACTGATTAGCAGACAGCTATGTCTTCTGAGGGCTCTCATCCTTCGTTTCATCCTCCCTTAACAAAGACAAGGGAGCTGCAAGCAAAGGGAATAGTATATGAGTCAGTAATGTATTTGAATTTTTTCATGCCTACAGATGGATCACACACTTTTAATGTTGATTAGAAAAGTGTGAGAAATGGACAGAAGTTTCATTAATTAAATATAATGATCTGATCTCAGTCTCAGGAAACTAAGCAAAGTGGAAAGATAATGGAGGGCTGGGTTAGAGGTGAGAACACTGAAGCGTATTTCATTAATTTTTCAGACCAGTTATGAGGCGCTTTCATGACAATGACTGTAAATGAGATTTTGACTATGTCTCTTTAATTGTGTTTTGGTACAAGAAAGTACAGTTAAAGATTCTCAAGAAGTAGAGAATTATCCAAGGTGGACTTGTGCATATTTAATTTGCTTAGTGCAGGGAAATAATGAGACATATTTGAAACTAGATGACAAATAAAGCTTCAGTGAGAAAAATGTTACCCTTTCATCTTTTTGATGCCACTGACTATCCTTATTAAACCAGTCTGGCAAAAAAAAAGTGGTGAGGCCATGACAGTGAAAAGTGAAGTGTCACTTTATTTGGTGCTTTCACTCTGGCTTAATTTGTAACTGAATTAATTATGTTAGAATTAAAATGGTGCAAAAGACAAAAGCCATAGAGAGCAAGTGAACAGGCAAAATGAGAATATCAGGGTGAAAAAATATATCAGAGTAGTGGTCAAACTATGATTGAGTCATATATCTAAATCATCGTTCTTTTACATCTGAAAACCTTTTCTTAGGCCTCGCTCAAGTTAGCCGTTAGCTTCTCAATTTGGTCTGAATTTAACTCCGAAGTGAAGTCATCCAAGGAGCTACCCAAGATAAAAGATAATAAACGTTTATGACATTTTCACAGAACCCAACAGCAAAAGATCTGTACTATCCATTTACCCTTTAAAATAAATATGTTTGTGTATTTTTGTTTGTAAAATCTACAGCATTAGAGATTGAGCAAGTACTGTCCCCCTTGTCCTCTTACAGCCGTCAAAACCTACACCGACCATCTGTGCATTAAAGAGCCCGAGTCCAAGCAAACTATTTAAAAAGGTTTAATGTCTTCAGGAGGGCAATAACCTTGGTCTGGTGGAATCCCAGAAGGCCCGTCGCACAAAGGCAGGGGGTCTCTTAATGTACAAAGCAGATGACAAGAATACAAAGTTCACACACACCGCTGAGTAACTCAATCTGCTGAAAGTACCCCACATTTTTCTTTTATGCTCTCTGTACCGTCCTCACCTTTCTTCTTTTTTTCATCTTTCCAGACAAATGGAAATTAAGTCAAAAATCCCATTAAAAAATAATGATCTCAACCTGCTTTTTTTCCCCACAATCTGTCCTGGTTGACTCTTTAATGACCAGCTTGAAAAAATCTGGAGCATATCTGCTTTGTCAGATGTCAGCATACGTAGTGTTTTCAAATATGCACACTTTGCATCCTCTTCCAAGCCTAACAATATTAATCAAAAGCTACTTTTGCCGCTCATGTGTAGATCCTAACAGGTAAAGAAACCCTCACCCATGTGTGCTAAATCATCTATACTAACCTCTCTGGAAAATCTACAGAAATCATTTTAAATTATTGCAGGCATACATTAAGCATAAAAGGCATGAGGCTACACATTACAGCTCCCTGAGGTCAGATTAGCCTTTGGTCTGAAAAGCAAAAAGCCAGAGCCTCACTCTGTAAAGTCTTCTTGCTGGCCCAATATCCAGCTGAAATCTGTCAGATACATGTGTGTGATTAATAATCAGTGAAAACAGATGTGGCTGCCTCTGTGTCTATGATGGAATATCCTCACACAGAACGGTCTCGAAACTGTAGTCGTTCAAGCAGATGCGTACTTAGACACATGCAGAAATCAGCAAAAATCTGCTGTATTCCAACAATGTCAAATCTCCATTATTCCAACAATGTCAAATCTCCATTAGGCGCCCCATCTGGTATCGACCCAGAAAACACTGCAGCTATGTGTCATGAGATTTGGGGCAAGAGGTAAAAAAGAAATCAAAAATAATTTAATTCAGTTTGAGGTAGAGGTAAAAGAGAAAACTGATGTATTGTCCATCCCTATAGAGCATATGAAGAAAAAAATGGATTCTTTTTTTCCAAGTTCCCATGAGTCACTTGTTTTAGCAGACTTGAGCTCCCCACATTATCAGCATCAGCACTTTGGACCACTGAAGAGTGTGTGACAGTTCTGTTTTTGATGAAATGGAGGAAAGTTCTACCTGAATTCTTGGTGCATTATCAAAACCCAAGGCAAAAGATTATGTAGGTTTTTGATGGAGAACCAATTCTTATAGGGGGGAAAAGATCTGTGCCTTAATCTGGAGTGAAGTTCATACTTACTGTATATTAACTTATGCTTCCAGTAGAAAAATGACATCCTAAATACAAAGCCTACAGCAAAGTTCCAGACCCAGCCAATGTATTTTGAAAAATAACCTAAAGCTTCACAAGAAAGCTTCACCAACCAAAGCAAGTCAGACTTATTACCCAGGGCTTTTGAGATGTCCTCCAGAAAGAATTTTAGGAATTATTATACCTGAGGAAAATGTAGTCACTGAGTGATTAGTTTTGTTTTGAACACTTATTTTTCTGCTATGAAAGCGAGCAAAAAACACAGTATCTTGTAAATAGGCTATCTATTTTCATCAACCATACAGGTTACGCAATACATTTTAAGGTTGCACAATATATCCAAAAATGTATCATCATGACAATAATAACGCGTACAGTATCGAATGATTGTGATAAATTGCAGGCACATATTGCATACCAACAATATAATTTGTAAACAGACTCACTGTTCAAAACACCCGCAGCCAATTTAGTTGATAGTAGCCAAGATGCTAAAATACACAGAATGTTTTAAAGTGAGGACAGAACACAAAGAGAAATGAGTACATGGTAGGTTTATCACAACCAAAATTGCCATCAGGATATTCAACAATATTATCCCATTTTCCTCATATCATGCACCCCTAACAGATGTTTTTTTATACATATATTCATACGACTCGTGAAATTTTGAAGGGATCTCATTTTGAAAGCTAAGCCCAAAGGCAGTTGGAGGCTTTTTTATGACTTAAAAAGAAAAACCTTCAGTTTCAGGTACTTTAATTTTGCCTATTGCAATTTAGCAAATCTGTCTTTAAGCTTGTTTTCCTCTTTTAAACATACAAAGATAAACACATCCACACACCCAAAGTGGAGGCACAACCAAAATTACTAGCAACCCAAACAAAGGCCAAGGTCAGTGGTCTCACCAAGCAGAAACCACCGTTCTCGGCTTATATTACCACAAACAGAATCAGCAAAGGGACACAGGGACACATGGGAGGCTACATACACCAGCTCTGTTTATCTGTGTGACTTTGGCTGCAGGCCAACTTGTCGTCTTTTGTCTGTTGAAAATACTCCAAACATTGTGATAATTACAAAGCCTGTAATTATTTTAACACCTGGTTGTTTTTGTCTTTTCTTTTTTTATAACATAACTGTGTTTAACAGTCATTTAATGTACAAGGTCTGATGCAACTTTAACTGTAATGCTGCGTGTGTATGTGCGTGCATGTGTGTGTGCGTGCATGCGTGTGTGTGTGTGTGTAATGCATTGTCAGTAACATGAATAACTGTACAATCATGGTCAAAGTAAGAACATTCTCTTTCAGGTCTTAAATTTTAAGTATTGGAACGTCATTTTAAAAATCCTCTGGTTCTTACACATAATAAAATAAATATGTGTAAAAAAATAAATACCTCTTCAAAAGAATCAAATCTGAAATGCAAAAACAAAATGTGAAAATCTAAATCCACAAGACGTTTCAAACAAAAAACAATCAGCACAACACACCATATCAGCACAAACATAACACCCGGTCCCAGAGCTAAAGCTTGATTGAAAGTGAGCCAAGCAACAGGTCAGTGATTCAAAGCTCACCAGTAAATCTACAATAAAATGTCTGAAAATGAAAAGAGCCAAGGCATTGCTCCACAAATCTTTAAACAGCATTTTGCCTTTTGTTTATTAAGAATGTGTGATTAGTTTGTGTTGTTCATCTGAGACTGAATTCACCTCGTTTGAAGACCTGGTAATGTTCAGATATGTTGTATGTCCTGATATATCCAAATTTAGACATACAAAAGGGGTGTATTTTTTATTTATTTTATTTGTAATGTATGAACATATATATGCGCATGGCATGTATGAGATTCTTTACATTCTAAGCGTATTATAGAGTCAAGTTAAACAATATTTTCTGGCATGTTTAGTACCTGGATAAAAGACTAGATTGGAAATGCAACACTGAGGCTATTTAAAAGACCAAAAAGAGCAGGTTTTATTTTTTAGCAAGCCTAGCTCCTGCAGTGAGTGTAAGATAGATGATGAATATCTTCCATAAGTCTGTAATGGAGAGTGCAATTTTCTTTGCAGCCATCTGTTCGGGCAGCAGCATCAGAGCTCGTGACTCAAAGAAACTGAACAAATTGGTAAAGTAGCCGAGCTCTGTGCTTGGGACTGCCTCAGAGCCCCTTGAACTGATAGAAGAAAAAAAGAATGTTGCACAAGCAGCTCAACATAATGTACAACACTGCACACTCTTTACACAACATACAAATAAAACAGAGTGCTTTCACTTAATGGCACGATCACGTGCATTGCAATAGGAACTAGCACGAGGTCTGGCATTTCAACAATATTGGCCACATATTGTTTACATGCATTTATTTGTGTTTGGGTTGTTTTTTATGTTTTCTTAATGTTGCAGTTTCTTTCTGAATCAGACAAATCAAACATGGCTGTTTCTTATATCCCCTGAGGAATTAGGGATTGCTAGAGTATTGCTAAATTCAACTTCATTACATTGCCTTGTAATATTTCTGCTTCTTGGTCAGAAACTAACTAACTTACTAATATGTGGCAACTTTAAAAAACGATAAGTAGTTTGATGTTCAAAGAATTAAACACAGTGAAAACCTACTATTTCTTTCTCCAACTAATGCATACATTAAAAATGTTTAATCACAGTTAAATTAAAAAAGCAAAACCTCTCCACAGAGCCATCCTTTGACGCCACACTCTCTCTATATATATACAATTTGAGGCATTCCTCTTGTTAAATCATCATTACTTTTATATTGCTGTTACTAATTGCTAGTTTGAAAAAAATCTGACTTACCAATTTTGTTTGCCAAGTTTCTTCTAAAACAAATTGTAGTTTTACTTTATCTTTATGTTCAACACTGTTTTAAAAGAATGAAGTGATCCTCTCAGACATGCTGCTCCATTCCTCAACACTCAGAACACAAGCATGTCTGCACATATTGCACAACACACTAAAATATTTTCAGGAATTTAGTCTTCGAACTTGCTTGCATACTTATTAACTGTGTGTAATTTCTATATCAATAGCATCATTGTGTGTTTGCATTTGATGCCGCTCTCTTTGTCGCCATGCATGGAGTGTATATCTGACAAACAGAAAGAGACGAGTCTGAAACTACGAATGTAGCAGGAAGTTGAGCTGCACACCTTTAACTCAGTCTGCAAAATTTTGTAAATGGCTTTAAAAGACTATGATTATCAGTAAAAGAAAGACAGAAAAGAAAAATAACCAGTTGGCAATGCTAGAATGATCAATAGAAAACAAAACTAACCCTTTACATTACTCATCAAGGAGCTGATTATGTAAATGTCTACACAAAAACTAAAAACAAAAATAAAGAAGAATACACGAATAGTTGTGTTCATCAGAAAGACTAAGAGTCAAAGGAGAAATGAAAAGCTACTTCACACACCAAAGATTGCTTCACAGAATTATTACTGTGCTGTGATATACAGTTTTGTGGCCCTGTTGATTTATTTGCTGCAATAATTTATCAAAACAAAGAAGTATTTTATGTTTCAGGCAAATGTGGCTCATCGGAGTGGCTGAAAATGATAAAGTGTGAAAGTTATGCCCTCCTTCTCCCCAATGACCTCCTGTCTAGACCCAGGCATTCTACCCATCATGGCCAAGGTCCTAGTTCTGTCCTTTCCATTATTAGCCCTGGTGACTAACATGACTATATTTATATGTGTGTGTGTCATTATGTCTTTCTTCATCTGACGGTTTGGGGTTAAACAATGTTATTATTAAAGCCTTTGCAGAGCTGCTTCCTGCCTGCCTTCAGTGACACCATTTTTCACTATAAATCAACTGCCCGAGTTCCGTAAATCACACTGAATGTGTGTGTATCTCATACAGTACACGTGGGGGTGCCTGGCCACTACAGCTGTGCTTTCACACAAAGATGAGAGCGCAGCTAAAAGCCAGCAAAGATGGGCATCTGAATTGTTTTAATAGCTTGGACAAAATAAATAGATTGTAATAAATAAAGCCCATGATTTATTTGTAATTTAAAAGGGAATTTATTCATAAATCTGTGACTTGTGTTTACGGTTTCTTGATGTCTGAAGCTGAAACACACAAACACACTTACAATTTTATGCTGCAAGAAAAATAAAACAAGCATGTTAGACTATTAGTTTATGTGACACGGTGCGATGAGTTCATCTCCCGGAGACCAAACTGGATAAATAATGCTGTCTGGAATAAATGACTCCTCCTGTGCAGCAGTGATGGCTCATTCTAGGACTATTTGTGATTGTGTTGACACCCCCTGCTGGGCTGAAGACATCACTACCACGCTAAGAGCAAAGCTCGCAACAAGTGACAATGTCCCACATCCAATCCCACAACCAGCAGGGATACAGTATGCTGAAGCTAATGAACTACTCAAATGAAGCCAATGCATTTTGTCAGTGGGACATTACAGGCAAATAAGCACATATAGGAATACAAATGATACAACTGCTTAATATACTCCAAATGCACCGCTAGTTTTAAATGCCCCATTTATGTAAGTGGAAAGTTAGGGGACAGAGAGTTTTGACAGCTGTGTCTCTGCCAGGCCAAAGAGAATGAGAAGATTTTTATACATCACACAGCTGCTGGAGAATACAGCAGACTTAAAAAGAAAAGAGAAAAAAAAAGGACAGCCATTGTTCGCCAGCAGCCAAAACAATACTGTTTGAGCCATGAGGGAAAAAGGAAAAAAAAAATTCAGAATCAATAGAGAATTGCAATTAGCCTGCATTGGCAGGAGTACCGCCAGATTAGACACAGGATGTCAATTCCATTTCCTGCACTATTGGGCCCTTAGACTCGATTGCTTCATTGTGGAATTGAAGCAATTCACATACAGCTTGGTAAGATTCCATACTGTGAAGGTTATAGGACGTAAAATAAAAGACAAACATAATGACAACACTTACTTCAACATCATCAGAGGGAGTGAAAGTCTAAGAAAATTAAGAGATATATTTTTGGGGCATACAGTTGAGATAACAAACAATGTTTTAGCTAAACCCACTTTAGCATTACAAACAAGAAAAATCAATAAAATTGTCGTTGGTGTGGTGTAAAAACACACCGGTGTTGCTCCCGTTTCCAAATTCTGACATGATGCTTGGCTGTATGCAAGGTTCTTTTTTTCAGAGTGAAATAAATTTACCACGGGAAACGTTTCAATGTTGTGGAAACTACACATCGTGACACTGAAAGGAAACATCTCTGTATTCTCTTGCCAGGCTTTTCACTGAGAGGGAGGTCTTTTTCTTTAACCATAAATATTCGTGACAAAACGGAGAACTCCTGACTTGCCAATTAAAGGGCTTACCTTTAACTATGCCCTGGCCTTGCAGTACATCCCTTGAAATCAGCACAGAGTAGAAGCTTTGTGAGAAGCCAGGCCGACAGGGACCTTTGGAGGCATGCTCCGCATTATTCCTCTGGAAGGAAATAAAAATACAGTGGAAGACATCAATAAACATAGATTCCATTGACTTCTTGTTTTTTTTTGTTTTGTTTTTTGCTTGTTGGCTGTGGGCCTTGGAACAAAACAGCATATAGAAACAGCAGGAAGCAGACAAAATAATCAACAAGTTTATCAGTTTCATACTCCTGCAGTGGACACACTGCTGATTAAATTGTCCCTCAGTCCAGTGGAAGTAATCAAATGTGCCGTGTAACTGGTTCTATAAAGAAAGCAGTCAAATGAAATGAGGACAGATTTAGTTTAAGTGTTGTGGTTAAGTGAGACACACACATCAAAGCAAACTGCATGACTGCAGCATCATTTTCTCCCTCCATACTGTGCTCTTTCTTTAGAGAGTGTGTGAGTGTATGAGTGTGTGTGTGTGTGTGTGTGTGTGTGTGTGTGGGGGGGGGGGCTGCATGGGTCTGACAGTGTGCACACAAACTGCAGACAACTTTGCTTCTAACATTTGGTACTCTGTGTTGGTCAAATTAAACGATCTGTCCCACTAGGTCTATGTCACATACACACAACACACACACGCACGATTTAGATTTTCTTATTCTGGCAAAGACTGCAGAAATTTCCATTCTAAAATCCAAACAGTAAATAAAGCGGAAGCTTAAATCTGCGCAGCAGTGAGAAAGAATCAAGGGCTACTTGGAGTTCCGTTAGGGAAAGCCCACAGGAGCAGACTTCATTTAGGTTTTATTGATTAAAAAAGAAAGAAAGAAAACTCCAAAGTTAAAC
>JAVKLF010000152.1:6459616-6472043 GCA_034783495.1 Millerichthys robustus | reverse complement strand
CTACTTTAAGCCCATTAATGCAAATTACACAGAGAAAAGAGAGTGAGGGAAAGTGCAAAGGGTAAGAAAAGAAGCCATGGAGTGTGGCAGCAATCGTCATAAAATCTATTAAATTATTCTCTCTTCATGTGCCACCAGAGACCTTCTTCTGTGTCTGAATAGTCACTCAAGACATAAAGATTCTCTTATCACCTGCTGGAGGAGCTTGTAGGAAAATATGAATTATCCATTAGTGGGAAATTTAAATTTCATGGAGAATGAGGATTTAGTCCCAGATGTTTCTTCAGGAATATGTGGCGTGTGGGCTTGTCCTAGTTTGGCCTCAGTATCCTGTGGAATTGCACAAGGCAAAAGTTGATGAGAGATTTAAGGACCTGTTGACAACTCCTGAACAATGGACCATGAAAGGGATCAGGAAGATTCTGGACTTAGAACAGGGAACTATTGTTTGATTTCCCTCCTTTGATGGTGAAACAGTGAGGAATTAAAATGCAGCTGGAGATTCATATTGAATACAATTCAAACAACAAAAAGCCAGCTGCAAAAGAGTCAACTGACTAATGTGAAACCCCCAACCTATAGGAACTTAATATGGCAAATGAATAAAAGTGGGAAAGAGAATGTGGCATTTTGCCATTGTGATTTACTCATTTCCTAAATGAGTAATGCAAATCCCACAGTCTGTTTAAGAGCCACTTCAAAATGACAGCCACTGTTTCTATAATCTGTAAACCTACATATATGTGGATTTGTCCAAATAAAAACAATGCTAAGCCTTTTGAAGCACATTATAATGTATATGAATATGGTGAGGAGACATGAAGCATGAAATTTGATATGAGCAGTCTGTCTTATCTGCCATAGTTATCATGAAGTTTCATTTGTGGCTTTCAGTCCTGTTTCTAGCTTTAGATGAAGCTGAGAGCACGGACCGGTTCGTCAACTCCAAATGATTCTCTATTCTCTTTCATTAGCAGAACTTCTATCACAATGTTGCAGGTGTGGGCACATGAAATGTTTTTTTAGAAACAGGTGCTTTCATGTGCAGTGGGCACAATGCATTCACTATAGCCTATGAATGGACAAATGAATGTGAGAGCTGCAGTGGAGAGGTGTTAAAATGATTCCTGGGCTGGGAGAATTTTTAGCAGCTCAACGGAGATGCCTCTAAGGCTGATGGGAAGCTTTGATCAGAGTTGGAGGGACATGCCTGTTAAAAACCAGCAGTTGTAGGTTTTTGTCTGTCTCTATGTATTCCTCTCATTCTGTGTCCCTGTTTGTGGCTCTGTCTGTCCTCTATTTTTGTATAACTTTCTTATTTTCTTACCTCTTCCCCTCTCTTTCTCAGTGACTGACCTTCTGTTCCTTTTAATGAAACACACACAAACCTCAGGGTCAGAGGACCTGTCTTGTGTCTACCATTATCCAGTCCTTTCCAGCTTCTCTGCTGGTTGCTTAGTTCTGCCTACAAAAAAAAATAAACAGGAACACTGGAAAGGTGGCCTGTAGCATTTCATGGCACACATAACGTGAAGGCAGGTACGACAGTGCACGGCAATAAAAAGTGAAAACAGCCCAAGAGTTCCTGCAATATACATGCGCTGATAAATCATACAAATCCAATCCCAATACTTAGAGGTAAATATGCAGCTATAAATAATAACCTTACTACTCCCAGATTTCTCTGGTATTCAGTAAAATATTTCACTGGCACTATAACTTTACAGCAGCGTATTTATTTCTGAAATCCCTTTTCCAATGGGTCAATGTTTCACTTTATGTCTTTCCAGGGTCGGTTCAGCGAGGGGATTCTCTGACACCGAGCAACAGTAGTGAGTAAATTACTCCATTCAATTATCTGAGCATTTGTTCAATATAAATACCATCTGGGTGCTTGAAATAGATTAGTTTAAGGCCATAGTAAATTATTAAACTATTCCCAGTGAATGAGTCCCCATTCCCCTTTAAATGAGGCAGACTTATGGGGTTCATACCAAGCCTCTGGTTGTTTGACTCCTTCTGCACCTAAATCATGTCTTTGACAGGATTCCCAACAGGAACATGAAAACATGGGTCGCCACCACTTGACCCTCATTTTTTGCCACAGCCCAAACAGTTAACCCATTTCCAAGACTAACAGCCCTGGCCTAACAAGCGTGAGCACTGAAAGAGAGAAACATTTGCATGAGCTGTAGCTCAGAATGGCCAAGCATGACATATTATCTGTCTGATTTAGATAGATTACTTTAGGGCCTTAATGCATTTAGCAGATACTTGCCTTTGCACGTTAGTTCATACTTTTTCGACCTCAATCACTTTTTTCCCCCTCTCTCATACATAATTCTGGAAGACAACAGACCTACAGCAGAGGATTTCTCATTTATTCCACACGCTCCCTGTAGAGGTCCAAATCAAAATGTGAACATATGGCCACATTGCAATGTGCAGACAGTACTATTCCCTAAACTGCCCTATGCTCAACAGTACACTCAGCAGCACACCTATGCAGTTTTGTCAATATCCCCAAAGCTTTCAGCTCTGTTTCAGAGAAGTTTTCCCAATCTTCAAGCCTTTAAAGCATCTGTAACGCACCCCTGCTCAGGGATACTTTCCAGTTTTTTTAGACAGCTATTTTAACATAAGCTTTCAAACTAGAAATAGTTCGGGGATAGAACGGATCGTCATGGGAACACTCAGAGACAGAATTTGAAAAAGGCCTACAGGTAAAAAAAGACCTCCGCTGCAACGTTAGCTGCTTGTGCATAACAGATTTTCTACATCAATGGTATGAGCTATAATCTGATAAAGGATATAATTGAACAGATTTTGAAATCATTTAGGAAGCGCGCGCACGCACGCACACACACAGTGTGACAGACACATGACAGTAAAGTTTTGTAGATAAGTGTTTAATTTATAAGGACTGGCATAATGGCTACACTATTAATCATCTATCGTTTATCGACAACATTTATTGACGCTGATAATTTTATTAATCATTGTTTTGCTTGTTGATTAAAGACAAATGCCTCATCAGAATACACTTTGCATCAATAAAACTTAAGACATTAATATGTTTTTGTTTTGTTTGTTTGTTCGTTTGTGGGGCTCAGGTGTCCTCAAGTTAAGTTTCTTTACATGGAGATCCTTCATCCATCATTCCCACCTGGCATAGAAATGAAAAACTAAAACAATGCATGGCTAGCAGCATTTTGAAAAACAAGATGAGACACTTCATCAAACAGCACATCATCAAAATGCACTTCCAAAGAAAAATAACTTCCGGTATCGTATCACATAGTGAGAGCCATTTTTCAGAAACCACGTATAATGGAAATTATAAAAAGGCAATTTCACCCATGAGTAGAATTGGGGTGACTGAGTGGAATAGATTTTAATGTTGGGTTGTAAACACTGAGATACAGGCATGCAAGCTGTTGACAATTCTCTGGGGTGCACAGTAGTGTTCATCGCAGCAGTGCAACAAGTCAGCAGTTCAGAGAGCCGAATAAAAAGTGATGCTGAAACTCAAAACTCCTCCAATTTGGTATAAGATGCCCTGCTGTCTTCCACTTATCTGCACTACTTAAAAAAAAGACAGCCCCCCTTTTTATATTATTCTTACTCACAATAAACAAATTGCATCGGGTCTCTTCAGGCTGTGCAACATTTGCATGTGTTTGGGAATCTAACCTTTTTACAAAGTTACTTAAAAGAAACAAATCCTTTGTCCTGTTACATGACAGAAATGCGTCATGTTCTAGATTTTTTCTGCGTTTGAGGAAATACACAAAAATCAATTCAAGGCCATTATGATAATGACATCTTTTAGTGACTCCTAGAAAATTCTGAGTTCCTTAAATAGACTGACCTTTTATCCATCAATACAGACTAGGTTTTAGCAATCAGCTATTAAAGAAAAGTCGCATCGATTGGGCAATGTGATGCAGAAACTGCAGGAAAACTCAATCTTACATCCTCATTTTAAAAAAATAAACCAGAGCCAACATGTCTATATTTTGTGGACACATGTTGGACATAAAATGTTGGACTTCTGCATGGTTTGTTCTTTTTGTTTTTGGATTGGAACTCAAGACAGAAACGAGTGAATAAATGTGGAGACTTGTTTGAATATGGCTTGCTGCTGTAAATGATTTAATTCAACTCATTTCTCCACAGAGGAACGCTTAAACATGGAGAGCCAGCTCTTCAGGACAGGACTCAGATGTGCACCTACACCTCAGATAAGAGACATGATCTCTGTTGTTGTTGTTTTGGATTATTTTTATGGGTGAATTTTTTAAATTATGCTCATGTTTTTCTGTGTTTTGTGCTCTGTGTGTTTAATTTGGTTTCTTTTGTTCCACCAGGTCATTTCTTTAAGACTTTTCTATAGGCAGGTTTAGCCTGGATGGCTTGGAGTTCAAGATGGCCATCATAGCCAACCGCAAACATAAAAAGTCTGTAACACCATAAATTTTACAGATACTAGCTAACCTAAACATCGGTATAAGAGTCAGGCTCAATATTCTCTGAGTGCCTCACACTGTGCAGTATTTTGTTTGTTTTGCTTCACTTTTTTGTCACAGGACTATTTTATTTTAAAACTCTTAAAACAAAGGGATGGGCCAGGTGCAGTCTTTCAAGAAATAGCCCTAAAAGGATATTTTTGCACAGGCATTATGTAGTTTACAATTTTTGACTTATGAAGAATAAAAAAAAAATTAAGAATAGGTGTACCATGTTTTGCTGCATTGTAGTTGCTTTTAAATAGGATTGTAAAGGAGAAAAGAACGCCACAGTGGTTCTCCCAACTTTAAATGACAGCGTTATGATTGATCATGAGGCTTCTGTTCTTCTGGTAATACAATCACTGTGAATGGACTGCACTTACTGGTGCTGTGTGCTCCACGTTTGACAGAGATATGGTTGTGATTTGATGATAATGACATAAAGGCTGTGTGTCTAGACTCTATATCTCATCTTTGAGACTAAATAAACTTTTTTTGTGCAGACATTTCTGTGTGAATATTGTGTGTTTTCCTGAGATTTGCTCCCGGTACTCTGTCTTCCAGCACGTTAAGTTAACTGGAGACTCTACGTTGTGCTGATGTTGATGCTCAGTCATTCTGGTCAGAACAAACTGAATAAAAGGAAACTGATCTTCTTTTTTATTATTATTATTTTTGAAAATCCTTTATTCTTTTGTAAAGCTCCCCAGAAGCACAGTGAAATATTTTTGGGAACTAAAAAAGAAGTCAGGAAACCAAATAAAGGAAGTGTGTGTATGAGTGCATTATTGTTGGTTTGTTGAATCGCCGAGTGAGGACATAAAGATATTCAAAAATAAGTTCAAATGTTTTTTTAAAGTTTCACATCAGGCTTGAGAGAATTTTACAGTTATACATTAAAATGCTCTGCCTATAACAAACTGTGTGTGCGTGCGTGTGTGTGTGCGTGCGTGTGTGTGTGTACATGCTGCAGATGGCATGTATAATGAATGCAGTTAAGTGCAATTTCAGGTCATTGCCAGTGATGCTGCTCTTTACTGAATGGAAAAGTAAAGAAACTGGACCTGATGAGATATTTGCTCTAAATTATAAATATTATAAATTATATACATATACAGAAGATACACTCACAAACATTACTAACATATTATTTCTGGGAAAATTGTAAACATGTTCATGGTAGCCCTGTCCTGGTTGTACCCTGCCTCTCATTTTTTGACAACCCCCCACCCACCCACCCACTCACACCCTCTTGCAGCCCTAAACAAGCATGTACAGGAAAAAGGGTGAAAATTAGTCTTCAGTTGCAAAACATTATGAGAAAAGGTTAAAACCGTTTTGTGGACGTTTTAGAAAAGTTAGTTGATTTAGCAGCATTGATCGCCTTTTTTGTCGAAATACTTTTTTGTGAATGAAAGAAAACGGAGCAGATAGGTATGCATGAGGTTGATGCTATGTCTTGTCTCCAGAACTCTGGCTGTCCACAGGTCAGTGACACCGTTGGCAGGAAGTGTTGACCCAGCTGGTGTCTGGATTGGTTGGACTTATTACTGCATGGCAGCGCACCTGAGAAGTTGAACCTAGGTCGGTTCAACAGTTAATAGCCCTCTCACACCTGTTTCTCTCAGCACGTAGTTTTGACTGATAGTTTGAGAACACAGGTCAACGCCACACGCTGCCTTCTGGTCACTCTGCTGTGGCTCTTTGTAGCTTTGACCGACACAAACATTCAAATGAATATTTTACTACAGTCATAAAAAAAGGTTAGTTTTAGCAATTTTCCTGTCCAAAGCTACGATGCATGTGAAACCTGTTCGGGACATGATACTAATAATGCAAAGAGTCGTCCATATTGACCAGTTTTGCAGTAGTTTTTTTTTTTTTTTTAAATCTGTGAGCTTCCTCAAAAATCCACAAGAAAGTTGAACATTTTTGACTTAAAAGATTCAAGATGCTGAGGGCTATATGTGGACAATAAAGCTTTATTTTTACAAATAATTTATTTAGGCATTTTATATCTTACAGAAAACAAGAAGTAAACTAATCTATTTTACTCCCACCCCAACACAACCACCTCCTACTCGTAACATTACTTGAAGTACTATGATAAAATATTAGCAAATGAATAAATGATAGAGGCACACACTTCTCGGAGGAGTTCCGTTTGACTAAACACTTAGAAGGGGAATCTTTTTTTCAATATGACGTTTGGGAAGTCATCAGGGGTTCATTTTTTCTAGAGATCTTTGGCCACACATCACACCCACCCTCATACGTTTTTGGAATCTCTGTCCACCCTCGTGACGATTGTTGCAGGAACAGCAGCACTGTCTTTAAGCTTTCCCTGATCAAAAAAATAACCAATAGTCACATTTGTCTGCACCTCAAAAAATCAAAACAATATTTGTAAAAAAAAAATAAAATTCATACAAATCTATGCTGCATGAGGGAAGGGCTTTGTTTGGCGGGTGATGTGCACGGACGCTTTGCCCCATTTCCCCCCACACAGTGTAGCAGCTGTTTGACAGCCCTGAATCTCTACTGCGGCAGCAACACCAGAGGCCCTTTGTTGCTGACCAAACATAGCAAGACACTCACAGCAGGGTGGTAAATTCCTTATTTGAGGGAAAAAGTCACGTTTGAGGTATACAAATACCATTCATATTAGGAAATATTCATGTATCACAAGATTAAACGCATTTACATGCTGTTTTATGTTTTGTTTTAATCTCAACTTAAAAGCAAACCTGAGCTTTCTCTTGGTAAAAAAACTGAATACAAAATACTTAGAGATAATAAAAAAGTGCAAACAAGATTAGATATTAAACAGCTTTAGCTAATAATTTAAAACAACCTATTTAAATGTATTTCACACACCACAAAAACGTAAATGTTCAATGATTTATTCCACACAGACTTTGAATAATTGATAAAGTTGGTCCAAAGAAGACAGAAAAAAGCAAATGAAGAATTGTTCATATGAATAATTTACAGAGAAATACAAAAGTGTCATACTCAGCTAAAGTTTTTAAGACAATGTAGAAAGAAGCTGTTTTTAATCATCCGTACTTTGATGATTTCTTTTACTTTTGCTAGAAATTGAGCTTTTTTCTCTTGACTTTTTCTCCAAAGGCCAAAGATCCACAAATAGCTTGTAAAATGGAAAACAAAATAATAAATAAATAAATGTAAAGAACGGTGATTTGACAAGGAATTAAATTTGTTTAACATTCTCAAGGCCTAAAGAATACAGCCCACTATCATTTCTGATACTCACTCTTGTAAAGCAAAACCACACTTTATCTTAGAGCAAGGTTGTCAGTAAATATGTGAAAGGTTCAATAAATAAAGGCCTTTTACTATCAGATAATTATTCACTTAGTGCCTGAAAAGCCATATAGACTTTAACCATCAACATGATTCTTGTACATGACTTTAGGGTCAAATGTTTTCATCATGTCAGAAAAGATTGCAGCTTGAGGTCTTTTTCTGATACAAAGTAAAATATACTACTTGACCTTGTGGACAGGATCTGAGAATTAGAAGTTTTCAACTCTAAAAAGTTACATTTAATGTTACAAATACACCAGTAACACTTTAAAGTTAGGCCATAGACTTTTTACTTTGACTTGGGTACAGTATTGATGATTCTGTCACAGTCTGAGTCTTTTTGTGTGTATTTTGATTATTTATCTTGGTTTTCTGTCTCCTGGTTTCTGATTTTTCTTTCTTCTACCGGTCTCTGCTCAGGCCTCTCCCCCTCTCACCTGTTCCTCAAGCATCTCCATGTTTTTCTTGCTCCCTGCTCGTTACATACCTCTTGATATTCTGTCTCCTGTGTTTATTTCCTTGTCAGTTCATTGTGGGAGCTTTGTCTTCGTCTCACTTCTGTTCTTTTCTCCAACATCATGCCTGATAAGATATTCACTATTAAGAACTTTGACAGAACATCACTTTAAGAATAACTAGACTCTGCCTTTAAGACTCTTCAGAAAAAAAAATTTGTTGTGTCAAACTGATGCTATCTTGATTTTGATCCTTACAAAACAGATGGCAGGAGAAAGGTTGAGTACTGATGACAGATGGGTTTGGTGTGAGGGGGTATTTGAAGTCCAAAATATGTTTTTGAAACCTAATAGCTTTGTAACATGCTTTAAACGTTTCTATACCACAGCAGGAATATTCATTTCATGTTCTTACAAAATTTCACAAGTTCCCCCCCATACCCCTCTCCTCATTTCATCCCATTTTTCTCCTCAACACAAACGGGGGGGAAAAGCAAGATGCTTTGTTTCCCACATGTTTACAGCAACAACACCGCAGTGGGCAACTGTGTCTGTGCCTCTTACCGTCACCTCCCCTCCCTGTGACCGTAAACAAAAACACCATCCCACCTGAGGCTCAGCAACCATAAACAGCACCGATCAGAGAACCGGCGCACTCTGAACAAAGTGCTCCTCTTTGACAATCTGTTCTCGTTATAATTACCGGGCCTTGCTCAGGGTCATTAAATATTCATCCTCCATCGACTGGGAACGCTCCAACTCCAGTGACAGCTCTTTTCACAAAGAGATTGGTAATGCACCATTTTCTTTTGCCTGCCCCCTTGTGCTTTAAAACTTTCACCACAGTTACAAGAGTTTTGCAACTTTCATTTTATCATTTCGCAGTGCACTTACCACTTTGGAGCATCTCTCCTCCATCTTGTAAAACACACAGTAACAAATTATTAGAGGGAGCTGAAAATCACTGCTGTCCGGCAGGATTAAGCCTGAGAATTACCTAAGCATGGGCACCATTTAGGTTAAATCTATGTAAGGGAGGTGCATTTAATATTGGAACTGGGTCAGATCAATGTACTCAGCTTTATTACTCCTGTGTGTATCCTTTAAAACAAACCTACTGCTCATCTAATTCCTAATGCCCATGGCACAAACCTGGGAACAACAAAATGTTTAAAATCAAAACAGCATTACCAGAACGTATAATTTAACCTTCAAGAATGGGTTCAGATGGGTTTCTTCTGATGAACTAGAGGACATTTTTTTTTTTTATCCTGTTTGATAAACTATCATTTGATTTGACATCTTTTTAAACATGATTTGTTTGAAAATCAATTGAAAGTATAGAATCAGTTTGATTTCTTAACCTGTACAGCAGATAATTAAAATGTGTTTTCCAGTCTTAGTGATCAGAGAGGAATCACAAAAAGCTGCTAAGTATTACCAATAATATATACACACACACTTCAATTTTATCACCCAATTAATTGAAAAAAATTGTTTAAAAATGTATATAATCGCTCGAGAGATGAATAGAATATATATTAGAAAACATGTTTACAGGCAGAATTACTGTTCGCTCATAAATTAGTCTAAAATCTCATAAAGCACATATTCTCATTACTTCAGGGCTGTAGCTTGATATTATTTACCTGATGGAAGATTACACCATGGTGTACTCAGGTCTTTCACCAACACTCAGTAAAACCTGAATGTCTCAGACTGCAAACCATTTTTTCCCCACACAGCCATATATTTTGAGACAGAAAGGAAGAGGAAAAAACATCTCAGCTAATCTAAGCAGCCATCAACTTTACACCACATCACCTCTACCTGAAGAAATTTATGAAAATGTGTTTACTTCAAACACAAGCTTAAATTTGTCTGTATGTCTCAAGCAGCATCTGCACACAAATCCCATCAAATAGCAGAAATATAGCTTTTTAGTGCCCATTATTAAACTTAAAGCTGTATTAAAGATACATATGATGTTTTTTTGTCAAATCAAACATAACATTTGTATTCTAAGTATCTTTAATAAGCTCCCATTTTTTTATTTCTAATTAAAAGCAGGATGGGGGAAGGGAATATATTAGAATTAGGGTGCAACAAACTGATAAAACACTATATTGTAGTCAGAAAAAAGAAAGCAAGACTTGTTACACAATAGAAGCAAGAGCCCTGAGATGTAGGTTTGTAAAGTAAAATAAAAAGAGATTCTTTATTTTTTAGCTGAAAGAAAAGTTACAACTCTGTGTCAATAAGACAAATCAGGATTTGCTATTTTTTTGATTTTTATTACAAAAAATCCCCCCCAGTTTTTTTTTTTATTTCTTTTTTGGGGCTTTTATGGAGCAGGAATAAACATGCCCCCTACTGTTGTCTTGGTATTTGTGCATTCATGCTTTAGTTGTTTAGGAGCGGAGTCTTTATTACATGTAGCTGATCTGTTTGACCCCCTGAGAAAGGCTTGCTCGTCAAAACATGCTGAAGTTTTATTGGTTGATGTCCACACGGTGGAAATAAAAACATTTTTAATAGTTTTGAGAAGAATATGCCTTGGAGTGTTTTTTTTTCATTCAATTTAACCAAATGTTTCAAATTATCAACAAGTCTGCTTGTTTGCAACTCTGCACTGCTGCTGGTAGACCGTTTTGGTCGTTAATAAAATGAGCTGCTTGCACATATGTTTGTAAATTAGCAAAGTTTTGGAAACTGGCCTGTAGAACTGGACACTCCCACAGAAACGGTTTCTGAATTGCAATGAGACACTAATGTACCCCGCATAGTAAATCTGCTTCCTTCTGTGATGTATTTTAAATCTGTCAGTTTTTAAAGTGATTCATTTCCATAACTGGGCTGACAAGTAATTTAGGAACATACACATGCTTTAAATTGAATCATACATTAATAATGACGTGCTGCAACATCTGTCATTTGTAATATAATGTTGTTTTTTTTTTCTGTGTGCATACAAGAGAGGATATTTTCACTATTATTCAACTTTTTCTTTAAAAAAGAAAAAGAATGCTTTTATTATGAAGCGAGAAGCAAGTACTTTGGAAAGTATTGCAGTACATAAAGGAAACAGTTTATTAGGTTGAAGTGGTTAGAGCTGCCGTCTCACAGGAAGGTTGCAGGTTCACCTTTCTGTTTGCATGTTCTCCTCGTTCGTGGCTGGGTTTTCTTTTTACAAACCAGAACATGCATGCAGGTGACTAAAGTGTTCCTAAATTTGAGTGCAAGTGAGAAAAGTTTTTTTTTTTTTAATCACTCTATCCAGTGATGGACTTGTGACATGTCCATGGTGTACCCGACCAGCACCCCTGTAACCTGATACAGCCAAAGAAAAATGTTGGATGTTGAGGTCTTTTTTTTTTGTTGTCACTAAGTATTTTTCCTGAGGTGCAAAACAAAAGTCTTATCATCAGCTCAAATCTGATATTAAAACTCTGACTAATAAAAGCTCAGCAAAAATGTTTTCACTTTTTGTAGTTGTTCCATCCCAGGTTTTTGGTGCAGCTCTCCAAAACACTGGTGTTTTAAGCTCCTTTCACTTTGATTTATTGGTTTGGCTACTAAATAAACATGCACTAAATGAATTGTCAGAGTTTAGTGGTGATAGCAGTCTTCCCCTGGCTGTGAACAGAAAACTACAGATTGCAGCAGCATTCGGAGAAGAACTCGCCACTCTTCCGGCTTTAATAAATTGCCTGTTTATTACTTTACAGGACATTAAACAGAAGCGCAGGAAAGTCTGCACGTTCAATTTAAACTCCAGGAAAGAAGAAGAGGTTGAAAGGACCAATAAAGTCCCTCCAAGAAAAAAATGAGATGATTAAGAAAAGCCTTAGTCTTGGTGGTCTCTTTCAGCTTTGCTCTTTCATGATAATTCACATGAATAGTTATTTTCTGTTTGATCTCAGTTAATTGCAGTTTTTTTTTCCTTTTTGATGTAGTATCAATGAAAATCAACTAGTTTGTATTTTCCTCTCTAAAGACCGTGTAAAGCAAATTCTTCAATTTTCTTCTAAACACATTATAAATGTCATAAATATTTTGTTGTAAACGTGTAAAAAGTCTCCCAACCATTTATGATTGCACTGTGGGGCTAGAATGAAATGTAGGTTTCAA
>JAVKLF010000152.1:6320740-6332455 GCA_034783495.1 Millerichthys robustus | reverse complement strand
TCTTGATTTGCCTTGGTTTGAGTGCTCAAAAAATATATTCTTTTATTATTTTGCTGTTGTGAAAGCTGGGAAAAAGCAATTCAAAAAAACATGGGCACCTTGTTCTAGAAGAAAATGTTTATTTACCTGCGACTAACGTATTGTTTGTCTAATAGCGCACACCAAACTCTGACATCTGTACGATGACGGTTTGGTATAAATACATCTGTAGTTATTGTCTGAGACGTTGTTTACATGCCGTGTAATAAAATTGTCAAATATTCCTGCTGCAGCGACCCCATGTATAATGAAAGTTTGGTGGCTTCAGTGTAATAAATGTCAACAACATCAAAAACATCCTAATAACAGAATAGTCAACAAAATTTATTTCTAATAAAAAAATAAAATCTGACAGCATGTTTTGTTTAAGTCAGAACAGCATGAAAGAAGCTTTATATAAAATAAAACCAATAATTTGGTTCAGGAGTGTGTCAAAAGACCTATGATGAGTCAAGCAGGTAAACATGAACAGTTTATATCCAGAAATGAATATTTAGCAATCAACACATGGAAACCATTTACTGTATAGCTCAAATTACTAAAGGGTTCAAATGTATTTTGTCACAACATCATTTTATTTAGTTTGATTAATAAAATCAACTTTGGGTGGCGCAGTGGCTCAATTGGTAGAGCTGTTACCTCTCTGGAAGTAGGTTGCCGGCTCAAATCCCTGCTGGGCATCTTTCTGGGTAGAGTTTGCATGTTTTTTTCTGTGCATGTGTGGGTTTGTAAATTGTTGCTTGGTGTGAGTGAGAGAGTGAATGGTTGTTTGTCTCTATGTGTCCCTGTGTTGAACTGGAGACCTGTCCAAGGTGTACCCCGCCCTGACCCCCGTGACCCTGAAAGGAAGAAGCAAATAAAAGATAACAAATTTTGTTTATTTATTTAGGTATTTGGTGTATTTTCACTACATATCAGTCAATGGTACATTTACTTCCTTCATATTTGCAGCTGACTTCAGGCTGTAAGTCGTACAAATTCTTAGTTTTATCAAAATTGGTGCAACTGCATTTACAGAGAAACCCAAGCAGGCTCAGACTCGCTCCAACATATTCCTGTGATACCACAGAGGGAGGAAAATGAAGACAAGCTGATGGTCACAATAACCCAAATAGCCAGAATAAATGTAGTGAGCTATTTTATTTCTTCCAACAGCAAAAGCCATCAAATCCATTTCAGCTCCTTTTCACACTCCTGACTACAATACAAACTGCAGAACAGAAGACCACAAAAAGCCTCAGCTCAAATCACGAGCTTTCCCTCTAATTAGCCCTTCTTTAACACTTAAAAACAATTTATTGTTTACTGCAAGAAGGAGGGTAACAACAAACACCTAAACTCAATGATCCAGCCATAAGTAAATGATTGTGGTAATTATATCTGGTTTCTTTTCATTCCACATCATTCTGCAAACAGTTTACCTGCTCAAACAAAGAAGAGGAGTTGGCTCTAAGCCTGGATGGTCCCCAGAGTTTCATGTTGCTCACCATCTGTGCCCAAGGCAAAAGCCCACTATGGTCATTATAGTGAGGGACCAATGAAAGCAATGAGCCTCGGGGTGACTGAGAGGTTAATGCAACACCACTCTGCTCTGCACAATCTGAGGGGAAGACGGGAAGGACTAAAGTAGTGTGCTTCTGCAGGTAGCAACCGTCCTGTAGCTGTTGTCATGCCTGTGTTTTCAGCACATCTACCAACTGAGATTAAATTGAGAATTTTTTTTAACCTAAAATGGCTCTACTGTTTTCAGAAAACGTAAACAAAAACAGGCCCCTCATTGGGGAATATACAGCTGTTTTATCAAACGTGTAAAAACATCATCCAGATTAGAGCTTACTAAGCCTTTATTGTTAGAAATGTGGAAACAAACACACTATGAAAAGACATTCAGTTGGATTTGGTCTAACAGCAACATGTGATTTGGAACTTTCACACAAAATAGTTTCTTTGTCGAGTAAGCAAAGAGAATTTAGAAGTCTCTGATGAAGTAGTAGAAGAGGGGCAATTTCTGTTTGATATACTGTAAGCGGACGGTCTTTATGGGTTTGCATTTAAATCATTAATATTTATTATGTCTAGACTTGTGACCAGAAGCTGGAAGTTGAAGCCACACAACATGTGTGTCCACTATTAGACTGGCTATCCTGCCCCTCCATGTAAACAAAATGACATTTTCTTGACTAAAATAAACATGCAGTTCAGTTCTTTTTTTTTCCCAAGTGTTGATTTTGGTTGATTCACATTGCTCTTTCCTTGCTCCTGCATTTAAATTTGCATCTTTTGAAACGATATTTAGTTTTACTTAATAATTTGAGGTTTAACAGTGTTATGTTACACCGTAGGGGCAGCACAGTGGATCAGCTGGTAGAGCTGTTACCTCCTGGCAAGAAGGTCGCCGGATCAAACCCCGACCAGGGACATTTCTGGGTATTGTTTGCATGTCCTCTCCGTACTTGCGTGGGTTTTCTCCGGGTACAAAAACATGACTGTTGGTAGCTCTAAATTGTCCCTAGGTGTGAGTGAGAGAGTGAATGGTTGTTTGTCTCTATGTGTCCCTGTGATGGACTGGAGACCTGTCCAGGGTGTCCCCCGCCCCTCGCACTGTGACAGCTGGATATGGGCACCAGTGACCCCCTGTGACCCTGAAAGGAAGAAGCGGGTAACAGATAATGGATGGATGGATGTTCCACCATGACAGCCTGTTATGTGTGTGTGTCTGTAGGGTGAGTTTAGGTCATCCATGTTGACTCTAATACCAATATAACATGGTGGTTCTAGGTATCTTTATCGGTTCATTGTGTTTTAATTTCCTGTTTGATCTGAATAAGGAAACAAAAAGCAAGTTTTGTAGAGGATTATTATTTAGAAAGCTTGACCTCGCAACAGAAATTACATTAGTACGTGCCGATTTTTGTTGCTGGTTTATACAAATGAAAATGCATTTTCAGATGTTTTCATAGAAATAACACTACCATCATTGCCCAAATTTATTAGCCTGCTTCCTGATTTACCCAGATCTGTGTGTAATGCTGGGTTTGCCAGCTGTGGTCATTTTTCAGATTCCCGCTAAGCTGCTTAAAGGCTCTTCATGTTTGGTGGATGTTGGTATTGTTTTACCTACTCTGTCTTATTCTTGCATGTTTTGAGGGATTATGTCTAAAACTTTGTTCTGTCTTTTTTGTTGTAGTTTTTTTACTCATTGGGGTTGTTTGTTTGTTTGTTTTTGTTTCTACCCACATCTTATCTTCTGAATTTGGGTCATTGTCTATTATCAGATGAGCCAAACGAACACCTCTATAGATGCTTTTGGAAAAATTAATATTCCAGTACGTGACCCAAATTGATCAGATATGATCATGTTTTAAATAGGTTGCATCAATTTTTGAAATGATTTACAAAAAAATCTTATGAAAATCTCAGTTATATCATAGACCTAATGTGGAATAGATCAAACAAATTACTGGAGACCTGACCGAGCTCAGCAGTGAACCAGCAGCATACAAGTGAATTCATGAGTGACTTACAGCTGAAAAGTTAAGTTCCTTCTGCTTTGATGGCTTATACATTACAGTTCACCAAAAGCTTTAGTTTTTTTTAAGTAACAAAAGATTCAAGAAGTCTTCTTGTGTAAAATTACATGAGATAGTTTTGGAGTGTAGCTAATTGCATTTTAGACCACATCTGAGTTTGACATGTGATCTGAAAGCATTTTTAATCTGACCTGAACACACACATACCTCTACACTCTGAAAGTATTGTATATTTGTGTCAATATCAAATGTAAATAAACCCTAAAAGATGCCTCTCAGCTACTACCCCACCAAATTGTAACTGTTATTTGTAAACTCAACATTTCTGTGTTCACTGAGGTCAAATAACTGTGTTGGCCATCTTGAATTGGGGTGATTTAGATGTGTATTCAAATGTGACATTCTGACAGTTTCAATAAAATATGTCCAATGGTTCAAGAGGTTTTTTTTGCTTAAGGCAAAAAAAACCTCAATATTTTTTGTTATTTAAATATGGTTTTAATTATTTTGGCAAATTTGCTGTAAAGGCAGCTGTTAATAATTTTAGAATTAAGAACTTTATAGTGAAATGTATTAAAGACTAATAATAAATAAAAATGTTCCCTTATCACCCCACCCTTGGAATTTTGAAGAAAAAGAAAGAAAAAAATACATTCTTTGTAACCTGCCGTGTGGTTGTTTAGCCACAGCTGATCACAATCCCTGCATGGTCAGCTGGTTTCATACAGAAATACACGAAGAAGGAAAATCCAAATATTACATCCTACAGCAGGATATGCGAGCTATAATACAAAATTTAGAGGCAGCATAAAGTTGGAGACAAACTGTGCAAACATACACCAAGATAACATGATAATCCCCAAACACAACAAAACAAATCTTAATCCATATTAGATGGACACTTGCAGCTTTTGCCCACATTTGTTTTTATTTTTTTTTTGAAGAGCTGATGCGTAGAGCTGTATCACAGTGAGGCTGCGACGTGCTCCCTACAACAACGGGAAGTGCACCATCACCATCTATAGGCGGCAGCAGCCACGGCACCTTTCAGTCTTATTAACCGCTACATTCTCCACAGCGCTTGGGTCCCTGCTCTGTAGACACACATTGTGCACACAAACATTGCTTTCAGAATCAATTACTTACACACCGCAGGTCACAGAACAGTTCATTACTGTTCAATTGCTTCTTAATGTTCAATAGCAAGCTCATTACAGAGGAAAAGTTTCTACCTCACTGCCGAGACAACAGGAAGACGAGTATGACGATTCAATGATACAATTAAAGATAAGCAAGAGATGAGCACAAACAAAGAAACTGAAACAGAATATAATAAGCTGCACGAAGCACGGCGTCGGTGCAAGTTCTGACATCAGTATTACTAATGAATGATTTGTTAATGAAGCTGACTTCTAATTATTATCGATCATCTATAACCCATTACTCTGACTTGCCATTATTTTCACTGAGAGCATTCATTTTTTCTTCTTTGTCGTTGTCTCACCGGCACAGTGTTTTAAAGCAAACTACAAAGCTATATGTTGTTTCTTTTTCCCCCCATTGACTCAAACAAGTAGTTCAGTTCTGCAATCTATTTGATTGCAATTTACTTGAGAGACAGTCAGTGAAGGTAAAAGTCTCTGCTGTAACTAATTAGGTCACACTTGACACACACTTTTTCTTTCTCCCAGGCAATTATTCCAGCAGAACACACTTCCATTAAAGAGAATTTTAACTTTTTAATGTCTCCAAAATGCAAAATGTATTGCTTCCTTTGTTCACTTTGTTCACTTTTTGTTGAGTTATTGGTTTTATTTCTCAAATTCCAGTTTTGCTTCTTAGATCAACAAAAATAAATACGATAAAAGTCTGCCATCTTTAACTAACTCCAGTTTTAAAAACACTACATTACAAGCTTTTATATTGACATTGGTTGAAATTACACATCTATTACAGCAGGAATATTGTGATGTTCTTGTCCGAAGTGCAGCATTTCACACAGGAAGTGCTACAGCCATGACATTCTGTGTAAATTAAAGGCCTACCGTTCTTTGACATGAATAACCCCCACCACTTTTCATGCCAGAGATTTTAACAAAGATCCGATGTTTATGATGAGAAATGATGGGGTTGTAGCAGTTTTGGTCAAACCTTGATAATAACATTATGTGTGTTTGTCGTGAATATCTCTTGTGGCATTTTTGCATTGTAAGACCCAGCCTGGGTTCAAACCTGGTTCTGCACATTATGGCCCATTTACAACCTGATTTCTGGAAGCCATGGACCTGGGATTCTATTCAGGCCAGGCTGACGGGGCTGATTGATGTCGTCTCACTCTGATCTTCAGCAACAGCACAAAAAATTAGCTTCATATCTGTAGAACAGACAGAATTATAGCCATATTTGTGTTTTCTGTGGTCTAGTTAGCTTTTTTGAATTGGGTGGCAAGTAATTATTGTAGACTATGTCCAATGATTACTCTCTGAAAGATTCATTACAATTACATTACATTAAACAAACAGAGTTGACACAATAGTTAACACAAAATTTTAAACATAGAGTTTCACAATTTGCTAGCATTTAAGATATGTGTTAAATGTACAATTCTCAGCTCCAACTCCATGAAAGTTTAGATGATTACCTGTAAACCTGACTGAGTTACAACCATTTTTTATTTAAAAAGACGCTGCGTTGTGGCAGCTCAGTGTACCAAAGAAAACAGCTGCTTCTGGGCAATTTCAAATGTAGGTTTCTTACAGGACTTTAACGGTACACGTCGTGTGTAAAAAAGCCATGGAGCGGTGTGCTTTGAGGCCTCGGATAATGGTGGAAAGATATTGAAAGTTAGTGCAGACAGATTTGAAAGGCTAAAGCATTGTACACATGTAAATATCAAGAATGATCCATATATGCTGAAATGTCCTTGGGCAGGTATGCGGTCTGTAGCACTCCACATGCTAACTCTGTTCCCATGTGAGCAATGAGAGTGAATAATGACTAACAGTTATTCACAGTTTAGATTAATAAGGCCCATTTAAAACCCTTAACCATTTCTCACCATTATAAATACGGGCTTTGTAGAATATTTACCAGTTATTCCTTTTTCATTTATTACTTAAAGTAGTCTGCAACACACACACACACATTTCCATTAATTCTTTATTGACAGTAAAACTGTATTTGTTGTTTCAGGGTGATGAAATAGCAGGGAAACACACTAGAAGCAGGCAAACAGGAACAGTCTTTTTATTTATTTCATGACAAAACACAAAAATAAAAGCCTACAAAAAGGTTGGCAGAAAAGAGAGCAAATAAAACCAGAAGGAAAGCAGAGCTAGAAGTCTAAAAGAAAAAGGGAAAAAAAAAACAGAGGTGAGAACAGGTAGTCTCAGATCAAACATTGTAATACTTGGCTGAACGTGCAAAAAGTCTGTGGCAAAGCGGATCAGGAGACCCGGAGCGTACATAAATTGCAGGGTTGCTTAGGGGAGTGGGAAGCCGGGCAAGATCTGAAAAATCTGCTCGGTCGAGAGGGTTGCACTCAAACTGTCTCGGTGCTGAACTGTGACATCTGTGGCCCTGCAAATTAGCAAAGAAAACAAATCAGACACTTCTACATTTCGTCTTGTTTGGATGGTATCAAAATGTGAAAATGATGCCAGCAGAATTATTTGTTCAGGAAAATGAGTCCTGGATCATGTTGGTGGTCCTGTTGTTGGAGAAGCATACAGGAATGTTTTTTAATCCACTGATTAAATCGTTATTTAAAAGACAGTCTTGGCTGTGGCTATTTGTCGTGACAGAGATGATTCAAACAAGTTTATTTAGAAGAAAGTTATTTATTCACAAGTTTTGCATCAAAGAGCAGAATAATTGTGCATATGACCAGATTTCCTTCAAAAAATACATGAATGTATTATGGAGGCAGAAAGTCATAAATCAAGCAAGAGACAATAAAAGTGTCAAAATGTTGAGTTTTTATATTATTATTTTTTCAAAGAGCGTTGCGTGTTTGATCACCCTTTGAATAACCTCTTTGAATCGTCCATGAAAGCACTTTTCTTTCTTCAAATGCTCCCCCGCAGAGCCGAGTCTCAGCCTGAGAAGTAAGAGAGGAAAAGTGACAAGAAAAAGTTGGCTGGCAAACACCGGCTCCCTCGGCGTCTTTTTCAGCACACAGCCAAGACGGCCATATTGTGTCTCTAAACAAATCGAATGGTTGGCACTGTGACAAGTCAGCCTCAGCGGGTTCTGATTCACAGAGTCAGCACGACTCCGTCCCAGGTCACCACATGGGGCAAGAAGCAGGGAGCCTCAGTCGTGTTTACTCTGCTGCTGGATGGCAACTGTGCCATTAGCCTTTTGGCTGCAAGTTGAGGAAAAGAAAATGAGAAACACTGATCAGTTTGGATTCAGTTTTATGAACTAAGTGTAGTTCTTTCTTTTCTCAAGTTTTAATGTGAGTGTAGATTCTGAAGTCAAATCTAATTTACAATGTCTGAAAAAGGAATGTTTGTTCACAGCCCAAAATGTGTGTACTTTGCATTCTATTTAATTACTTGAACTCGCAATATTCAGTCTTACGTGGCTTTTCAAAATAAAATAAAATATATTACGTGCATTTATTTGCCAGAGCAACAAATAACTTTTGTGAACTGCTGAATCCATCATTGGAGACTTGAATTTAAATGTGGGATGGATCAGTTCATCCATACATACATACATGTTGTTCTGTCTATTCAAGACCTGGTCACTATGGCAACAACTGAAGCTGGTATTCCATTTAGATATACAATAACAAGAGAAAGGACCAGAAGCCAGAAGTTGAAGCCACCATGAACTAACACCTTTCCATGTAAAACAACGGGACATTTACCTCACTATAAATAAAAATACACCTCAGATCATTTGTCAGCTGTTGTTTTTTGTTGATTTGTGAAGCTCTTATTTTGCTGTTGTAGGCTATGTTCAAATATGCAAATATTTCAGACGATGAGTAAACAGTAGTTAAAATTTGCCTTACTATCAAAGAACCTATTTTGCTGTTGTGTTAGACTTCATAAACTATAACTGTATTTATTTTAAGATTAGGAGTTGCTGCAAATTGTTGGATTAAAACTTATTTGGACAATAAGTTTGAAGACATTCTCATCTACCAGCAATCAAGAGCAACCTGCGGTGTTCTACAAAGTTAGGAGCTAAATTAGTTTTGAAGTTAATTTTTGTTTTGCAACCAAGTTCAAATTTATGTTAACAGATGATGCCAACTCATTTAGCTCAGAGGTAAGACATAAAAGAATGTGTCATTAATTGTTTTAATAACAGATTGTTTTGTTGTTTACCATGAATACATATATATGTATGTGTATGTGTATATATTTATATATATATATATACAGTATATAGTCAAATAAATACATTATTCATGAAGAATCAAGACATATTTCAGCCTGGAACTGAAAATGGCTGCTTTCTCTGGGGCGACAAATGTCTGTTTTTATGACAACACTGCTAAAAAAAAAGTGCTGCACACAGACACACACACACACACACACACAGAAACACACACATACACATACACACACACACAGACACACACACATACACACAAAGACACACACACACACATTCAGACCAAATTCTTTTACAGCAGAACACACATTTTCTCTCATGCACTCACAAAGGCAAAGATTTGACAGCATCTGACACGCACATCCATTACTGACTTCTCAACAATAGCTTTTTACAGGCAAATAAAGGGTATTAGAGTAAAAGCTGTAAAAGCTGTAACACCTCAAGTTATATGTGTCAGACTATGATAAAAGAAAAAAAACTAAATGTCCAACGGGGGATGAAAGAATCGATAAAAGAAAGCGAGAAAAGTGAAAAGAGTGTGAGATTAGCCAAGTCTGTGCTTTGTACTGACTGGGATGCAAGCAGGCTAATTGCTCTGGGACCAACATGAGAAGCTGGGATGAGGAGATGAGGAGCGTCAGCAGGTCAGATCAATGATTTGCAGCTTTAGTGATGTATGTGTGTGTGTGTTCTTGTATTTGTTACCGTTTTAGCACCGTTTCTGGTATACACACCTACCTTGTCAAGGATCAGTAGACCTTATGGGACCGAAGACGCGTCCTAAAATGTTGGAATGTCATTTTTTTGGTTGGGGGTTAGGTTTAGGACTAAGGTGTGAACTGAGTTTAGGTTAGGTTTAGGGTTAGGTATGTACCTGTGATTTTATGTTTAGGGTCAGGGTTAGGCTGGGGTTAGGGTTCTGTTAGCAGATATTAATGAAAGTCAATGCAAAGGGCCCATAAAGACAGCTGTACTAGACCGTACGGGCGTGTGTGTGTGTGTGTGTGTTGGTCTGTGGTTGTGTGGGTGTGTGCGTGTGCATGTGTGCGTGTTTGTGGTAGAGGTATGAATAAACTGCTGTAAATGATCAGATGGCACTACAAACAGACATTTTTTTTAATCTTTTGTGTAAAACATGGCAACATTACTACAAAAAACGTAATCTTTCATTTAAAATCTGCAAATGTTGGGGTTTTATTTAAATTATTTACCAAACATAATTTAAATTACACTGCGTTCTACCTGTATCATCAGCAGAATTTAACTGCAGTGTTAGGGTCCATGCTTTTATTAATAGCAAACTAATAAATCACTCACCTCTGCAGAACCTTTTTGAGTGGGTTTCTTGCATATCTGTTATTGGTTTGAGTTCATTTTTTACCTCATTCATCAGAGCTGCAGCAGTAAACTTGTTTAGCATTAAAACTGTCTGTGTTATTCCTCTGAGCACCAAACAACATACCAACACAGAGTCGTAATCAATGAACAGCATATTGGTACAAAAATTACATTTGATGCAGGGTTTCTTTTTGCCAGATGATGAGAAAAGTGTTAAACTATTCACAAAGTTTTGTAAATGTAAAAGGTATTTCATATGTATTATTTCATGTCCACCCATCTATTATCTGTTACCCACTTCTCACCCAAACATTCACGCTCATAAATCTTATAAATCCGTATATTTTTTCACAGTGAAACACCGTAACATATCAGAGAAAACAAGGCCATTTTGAAAAAGTGGGGACAGGCTCGTGTTTACCATCGAGTTCTTCAGCAGCAACCAGGAACCGAGGACACTAGTTGTCCCTTTCTTGTCTGGTGTAGGATTCTAAATGTTCAACCCTTCTGGATCTTTGCTGGTGATCTTTGTTTAGGAAGCTGTCTACTTCCTTTTGTTTCATTATACTGGCTCGTGGAAATTAACTTGATCATGAAACAATATTTCTATATTCCCATTAACATTCTCTCTATATTTCTGCAAGTTGTCTGTTTGTGGCTAAAACGCAAAGTTACTTGAGTTTTACATGTCAAACTAATCAACTAGTCTGTACGTTGGTTCAGTGTGGTTCAGCCCGCTTTATCTGACTGGTTAAAACTGAATCATTACTTCGATAAACTGATGCTTTACCAACTTGCCTGCTGTGCATTTTCAGAAAGTGACTGCCTTATGATCAAACACTGTCTACAGAAGGATCTGTACGTGTTTATGTGAGGCAAATCATCTGGTAAATCAGGTTACATTGAAAATGTGGATCAATATTTTTGTATCACTGACATTGATGTATTATTGTGTCAGCATTTCGCTTTTGCAGCAAGTGAATGTGGATTTATTGTGTGTTTTTTTTTATTCCATGATGCACTTCAGTCTATAATACCTTCTATTGACCAAAAATCTACATTTTATGTTCTGCTGTGTGTTGTTTTAACCTTGTAATTAAACAAAGGGCTCAGCTAGAAAGCTTAGAGATTCGTTTTAAAAGTCAATCAGAAAACATTCATACATGGTTTGGACAGTCTTGCAATCTCTTCAGTGACGCTACGGTCTAAATTAAAGAGTTTCTATAAACATATACAGACGTGAGCATACAAAGTCCTTGTAGAAAAACATGTTTTTAACATGGCAGACATCCTGATTCAAGCAAGGGACAACTGAACTAATACTGAAACGCTGTGCCATTGAACTCAAGGAAACTAACCCGTAGCATTTATTATGACACCTCAGCTTTCAGTTGCAATTATTCCAAATCTACATGTTGTTTTTCTCATCATTTAAAGAGGAATAAAACACTAA
>JAVKLF010000152.1:6279201-6296113 GCA_034783495.1 Millerichthys robustus | reverse complement strand
TTTTGAAATTTGCTGTCATGTAGAAAAGTGTATAAATCTTTTGTTTGTGAAGTTGGGATACATATTTCAAAAAAGCTCTCTTTGATCTTTGTAGGGTCCTAAAGGAAAAGCAGGAATACCAGGAGCAGCAGGAAAACTGGGCCTGCCGGGACTTCCAGGGATCGATGTAAGAGTCCCATCATCAAATCACTATTTCAATAAATGAAGAAATAATAATACTGTTCTTTATCCTCAGGGTTTGACCGGCCCTGACGGTCCTGCTGGCAAAGACGGACCCCCAGGGGAGGCAGTAAGTCCTTCTTGGTCTTGTGAACATCCTGTGATGCAGAGGAGACAAATATTTTCTTAATCCGTTTACACTTCTCTGTGTCAATCAACAAACTACAGGCACTCAAACACATACAGGATGTTCACAAACTTTGTATTTTGATCCTGTTGTTCTACAAGGAATTCCTATATTTTCAATGCCAGCCCGAGTTCGTCAAGTTCGCTCAACCTTGGTTGGGGAGATTTTTAATGAGGGATCAGGAACGGAGTTTGTTAATCCAGCCTGGAATGTGCTTCATTTTCCCTCCAATCTGAGGAACCCGTAGGAAAGAAGGTCCTGCCCTCCGGGTGACCTGAGAAACAACTGGATTACAACATTGGTTGACATCAAACTGGGACAACACCCTGTCATTAAACAGGACTTTCAGCCTCCACAATGCATCTAATAAGTAAAAACAATACAGACAGAGTGACCGCAGACCTCCGCCCCCCTGGCATCTGCACAGCAAATCAGATCATTAGTCGACTTATTGAGGAAGCCAGCGCCAACTCGTGTCCCTAATTACTCTGATAATTCTGGCTGGCTTAAAGTGCTGAAGAGTGAGTTAAAGTTGGAGACAGACAAAAGCTGCGCTGTAGCTAATCATCATCTAGATTTGAGATCACAACACACCAAACAGAAACTAAATAAACCATAAAAAATGTAAAGTTTCTTACTCTCCTACAGACCTTTAATCTAGACTTAATCTGTGTCAGTGTACATCAGCATCACATCTCTTTGTTGATTTTTTGAAGTCAGGAAGTCAACAATGATTTTGCCTGTGTGTGTGCGTCTTCATCTGTATGTTGCGTTAGCAAAATATTCCAAAGACCACTGGATATGTTTTAATGACGGATGTAGCTCTACAACTGATTAACGTTTGGAGTTAGTCCAATTTAAGATGGCCGCCCCAGCTACCACACATGGACACAGTAAACAAGGATTTTTCACTGATTTTAGTTTGTTTTTTTTCTGTCAACAGGGTGAACCAGGACCTCCTGGACCACCTGGACCTCCTGTAAGCAACCACGCAGCACCTACAAAACCATTTTCAATCCCTTTTTTTATTTATTTACTTACTTTTTATTAAATCATAACCAACTGCTCGTTTTAAAATAGATTTAAGTTCAGTTTTGCTTCTAGTAATGGTAGGATGATGAAGACAAAATTGAGTTTATTATTACCCAGGCTCCATTTACACCAAGCTTGTATGCAATTCTCTTCTTTTTTAAATCAAACAACCTGCATCGCGACATTATGCGATGCATACTATTTAATTTGCCTTCCTGTATCTTTCGTAGGGCAGAGGGAGACCAGGAGCTCCAGTGAGTACAATCTGCTGTCTGTATTGGGATCATTTTAAATTATGTTTTTAATTGCATCTTGCCAACTTGTGTTTCCTGTACTGGGATTAAGTCAAAACATTATGTGTCCTCTGATGTCTAGCAAAAACATAATGCCTGTTTTTGTTTCTAGGGACTACCTGGAACCAATGGGTTGCCAGGAGGAGTTGGACCCCAGGGTCCTGTGGTAAGCCTGCCCATGTCTGCAGTTAAGACAGACTTCCTGTTATCATTATGGAGTCTCATTCTCTGATTCTGCTTGTGATGAATCACCCACGAAACCTTCATATAGCACATTTAATTTAAGGTGGAAACATGCACAACCCTCTGCAGTTGTTGAAGTGCATAATGTATTGTCCTGATGGCCAGTGTCCTGTAACAGGAGGACTGGCTTGGTGTTCAAACTGCGCTCCAGTCAGTTTAGATGTAATTCAGCTCATGTTTTAAAAGATATGTTTTGGAATCTGTAGTGTAATCCAGCAGTGTGATGAGTTTATCTGCAACCAGGAATTCACTCATCTTTAGTGCAACAATTGTCCAAGTCCCGAACCTTTTGTTGCACTGCCTTTGCATGCAAAGACAGAGAGCGAGTGCACAGGGTAAGTGAATGAGGGCGTGAGCCGAGTCTGTACACTGAAAAGTGTAACACATGACTGAGGCAGAAGACAGCAAGCTGTAAAAGGTTGAAGTTTTAGCATTAAAGGTACCTTGTAGGCTATGGCAGTAAAACTGTATGCAAGCAGAGATAAATCTTTAGGTTGTAAGTTTTCTGCAAGTTTACAGTAATGAAAAAGGCTTTTTTTTTGCTGTTTGTTCCAGTCCTTTGATCTGACTTAGAAATCCGGAAATCACACTTGGACCTTTGAATATAAAAGTTAAGAACACATATTTTAGTGTAGCCAAATATTTATTTATGTGAGCTGGAAGTTTTTTAGAGTACCTTTCTCACCGAACCCCTCATGTCACTTGACAGACATTAACACATTAAAGAGAAATCTGCTGAATGTGGGCCAACCGTTTTTTAAATTCAAATGCAACAAACACCCTGCTGCAGTGAGCTGACTTGGAAAAAAAAAGTTCAAAAGGAGGCGAACCACGAGTGTCAGTCTAATCACTTAGAGGGTTTATGTTTGGTTGTAGTGATTGGGTACAGATGACCTAACCCACATGGAACCACTTTATTGATTGGTTATGCCATTTTCTATTTGATTCTCAGGGTGCTGAAGGTCTTCCAGGACTTCCAGGACCTCCTGGCCCTGATGGACCCCCTGTAAGTGGGTTTAACTTCATCCTATGTACCTGCTGATGATAATGACAAGAGAGTCTTAGTTTTTTAGATCTATTGTTGAACAAAAACCACAAAATGGGCACATTGGTTGGATTAAATTATGGTTTCTTCCTCTCTCAGGGGCTTCCTGGTACTCTCCATGATCTTAACGGGGACCTTCTGGTAAGACATCTGCTCAGTGAACACTGAAGTTAAGCCTTCTATACAGAATGAACACAGAGTCTTCAGTGTTTTGTTTCTGTCCTCCTCAGTGTCCAGCGATCTGCCCCCCTGGTCCACCCGGTCCACCTGGAATGCCAGGATTCAAGGTATAGAGTTTCTATAATGACACTCATTTTAGCCTTGTTTTATATTTTTGGCTCACATCATATCAATTTGTTTGTATTTTCTCATGAAGGGACACACGGGACACAAAGGAGACAAGGGGGAGTCTGGAAAAGATGGAGAGAAGGTGAGTTGAACAAGTTGGTTATTTATTTATGCCTGTTGCTAAAGGCAAAAAGGACCAAAAAATAGCCAAAATAAATATCTATGCATGTTTTTGTTTGTCTTTAGTGCTAGTAAAGCATCTCATGAACCACCAGACAAATTTTAATGCAACTCAGAAAGTAATCATTAGATGCACATTTACAGCTGATTAGGTTTTGGAAACAACTCAATTTAAGATGGCCACCACCGCCAACTGACCTTTGGAGAATCAAAACGGCTAAAACTTGGTCAATTTTACAGTTATTAAGCTAAGATTTGTTTTGATAGTTTGGTAGTGAGAGAGTCATTCCCAAGAGATACTCTAACAATATGCACAGAATATTAGGTATTTATTTTTAAAGTACTTGATGGCCTGAAGTATGCTGTTCAATCTCTAGGGGGACCCTGGTCCACCGGGACCAACGGGTGTTCCAGGCACTGTGGGTCTGCAGGTGAGCTAAACAAAAACAATTTGTCACCTTATTAAAGTACCAAAAACGTTCCAAACTCTGAGCCCTTTGTGATATCTCCAACAATGTGTCACAGGGCCCACGTGGTCTGAGAGGTTTACAAGGCACAATGGGACCTGCCGGCGACAGAGTAAGCCACTTCTTTTTTATCACCGCCCACCTGCTTACCTGGTTTTGACTTTCCCCGTACAGATATTTAAATGAGTATCGGGACAGTTTATTTGAGCTCGGCCTCTGTTTCTCTACAGGGCCTGCCTGGCTTCAGAGGCAAGCCCGGCATCGCAGGCATCATTGGCAAGACAGTGAGTCATTCCTTGTTTGTTTTACACTTGTCACCAGAGCTGCGCTTTTTGGCAGCTCAAAACAAGAGTAATTGGCTAGTCTCGTCAGTGAATAGCTGTATGCGTGTCTTATCTGATGTCTGCAGGGCGATATTGGTGAAAAAGGACCACATGGGTTCAAAGGACCTAAAGGAGAAATTGTAAGACAAAACATTTCATTTGTACCTTTCAAAATACATGACTCTTTTTACTATAAATTAACGTCCTGTATTTGTTTTTGTTTTTTATCAGGGTAAAATTGGTCCCAAAGGCGCTCCTGGGGGTCCAGGACCAAAAGGGGATCCTGTAAGTACATGTAGGCATATTTATACCTGTGTAATATCAATTTATAAGCATGGGGGTCATAAATGATGACTTTAACAGGGTATGCCTGGCAGAGATGGTAAAGATGGGACACCAGGATTGGATGGTGAGAAAGTAAGCTGCCACTTTGTATTTTTTAATGATTTTAAGCTTGAATTCTATGTCGCGCAGCCATAGTGATGTTGTCTGTTTGCTGATAGGGTGATCCTGGACGTCATGGAGTAGTAGGAGAGAAGGGACCAAATGGACTTCCTGTGAGTACTTTCAAATATTCATGTTCTGTCACGGTGGTACTAAATGGGTGACTCGTCATTCTCCTGTCTATGTTGCTGTTTTCTGATTACTTTGTCATGATGAGACTGCTAAATGTTAAACAGGCTCTACATTCATTTCTTTAGGGTCTACAAGGAAAAGCTGGTGAAAAGGGATCCAAAGGAGAAGCTGTGAGTGTTACGGACAAACGGTCAAAAAAAGCTCAACTTAAGATGAAGGAGCATGGAGAGATGATTTTAACATTCTCCTTTTCTATACACCAGGGTGATCCAGGGAAGTCTGGGGAGACGGGACCCTCTGGAGAGCCAGGTATTCCTGTATGTATCTGACATTGTTGTTTAGGAGCGGGTAACAGCCGCTCCAACGTGTCACTTAGCCCAGCATGTCCGATATCCGAGATTTCCTGACTTGCCTACATCTTCACCCTCAGGGTGAGATCGGTGTCCCGGGGGAGAGGGGGATAGCAGGCCCCAGAGGAGTGGCGGTACGTTCATGCTCATACTATAAAAATTCAAAACCACTCCATTCGTAACCTGATGCCAAACTCACATGGCTCACATAATTACTTAAGCATCATTTATGACAGGATCTTTGCCTCATCTACAGGCCAACTGCCAGACAAGTCTGTTAGATAGCACTTGGAGATACTCTGCTGTAATTACCAGTTTGTATGTTCAAGTGCAAAACTGCTAAAAACAATGCGATCTATGCAAAGCCCCCGTACAAAAGACCAGACGGATTAGCAGCCCACAGCTAAATGAAACTGGGATGGCAGCATCACAAACAAACAGACTGTTTCTTGCCAATTATTTCTTAGAAAAATACTAGGAGTATTCCTTCTGATTCACCAGCTTGCCAGGGTGGAGTAGCTGATTAGAGATGGAAAAATATATGCAGAAGTAATAGGATTGTATGAAGGAGAAACTCATAAGAATAAAAAATAAGGAAAAGAAACAGCAGGAAATATCAGAATACCACCACACGGTGTGCTGTCTAATAATTCTCTGACAATCAGAGCGCCTGTTTGCTGAGATATTCTATTATATTTCTATTAATATATCAGCGTGTTTTACTGCTTCTGGTAACATTAAGTAACTGCGTCTATGTCTAACAGGGAGGTATCGGACTGGCGGGCAATCCTGGTCCGCTGGGAGTGAAAGGCTTCCAGGTCAGCTGTATAAAATCCCTTAGTATGATTTTTATGGTTATTATTAGTACGATTTTTTTTTTTAAAATACTTTCTATGTGTGTGTGTGTGTTTCACGTGCTGCAGGGAGTCAGTGGAGGTTTGGGTGATCCGGGTCTCCCAGGACCAACGGGACTTCGTGGAGAGTTTGGTGACAGAGTGAGTTTTTTTTTATTTTAGAAGGGGTTTCGCTTATGCTTATGACTTACGTTTATGTTTCCTGAGCCCAAAGTAAAGTTCTAAAATGCTCCGTTTTGTCCAGCTATGAGTATGAATTATGTTGCTGAAGACATCTGACGGAGTTCAACACATCTCCACACAAACTCTGCAGAGAGGTGTGTGTTTGTGTGTGTCAGGAACCATCAGTAAAAACTCACACCGCAGTCAGGAGAGAGCGCAGACACAAAAAGGCCTCCTGTTCAGTACCTGAAGTCAGAACAAAGCCGGCCTTTATGTCCAACCTGATTCCCCCTCAAGCAACCCACCTCTCTTCCCTCCATTCCGTCTCCCACAAAAAAAATAAATAAATCACTGCATGACTTTCTCCTTTCCTCTTTTTTCTAACCCTGTAGGGTCCAGTTGGAGCTTCAGGAGCTAAAGGAGACATGGTAGGTCAAAGGTCAAGCTCAGCAAACCTAATCGCTTTTGATCTTCTCGCCCAATTGTTTGACAAAGGAAACGATTGCTTGCATATTTCTTCAGAGATGATGAGGACAAGGAGTTGATAAAATTAAACTAACTTCAGCTAATGTGTTCGACTAACTGAGGTCTCATGTTCAGGGTGTGGCAGGAAGTGACGGGTTACCAGGAGAGAACGGCGAGCCTGTGAGTATCTGAAGTTAAATCTTAATCTCTAAAGAATTGCTAAGTAGTTTATTTATTCGCATATAACTGTTTATATATGTTCTACAGAATTTTTTTTACCACTGTACTTTAAACCTTTTTGTTTTTCACTATAAAGCCAAAGCAGGGTTTGACTAAAAGAAATGTCTTTATTTTTTAGGGTCCTTTTGGGCCAGTTGGACAAAAAGGAGAGGTGAGTCATTTATTCATTTCTTACTGTTAATTTTACAGTATCTCATCTTATCCTTCAAAGTGGCTTTCCAAAAGCACTTTTTAAGTTGTCCAAACAGAGATCAGATGCTGTGTGTGGGTGTAATTAACAGGCTATTCGCTCCAAACTCCCTCTGTGTCTTCTCCCTCTGTGAGCTTTAAAAAATTGATGCCTTGCTCCAAGCAGTTGCCCGCCTGTCAGAGCCACCACGCGCATACGTTCGGCTTCAAGTTTAACTGGATTATTTACAGATTGAAAGTGCGACTCCAGCTTTAATGGCCTGTTTTGCTGCTCTTGCCACAAGGGAAAGACAAGTCGCACTAAGCTGCAGCATAATTTGTGTAATTAGAGACACAGCACTGATGAACCTCACTCTTACTTTCATTTACTGTTTGCTGTGCTCATTGGAGTCATTATCGTGCAACGAGGCGCCGTATGAATCCGCCTCCGCATTGCCTTTAACAGAACTAGTTTGTTCTTCAGTTGGGTGTTTAATCTAGGGAATGGTTTTAGCAGTTTGAAGGAAAAAAAAGATTTGTTCCTGTAAAAATATCCAAAGGTCTTCCACTGATTATTTTATTGTAAATTTGTAGCCAGGGAAGCATGGGGAACTGGGGCCAAAGGGTGTGACCGGTCCACAAGGTGAACTTGGGCCAAGAGGGGGTCCAGGGAAACAGGGACCAATGGGCTTCCAAGGGGAACAAGGTCTGCCAGGAATCGCAGGAAAGACAGGAGTACCTGTGAGTATTTCTTTCATATTTCTACAGAACTGTGTAGTTTATTTATTTTATACACTATATGTGTGTGTGTGTAGAGAGGTATCGAGAGAGAGAGAAAGGGTAAACATGCCTCCTTGTGTTTCAGGGTAAATTGGCGAGTGAACAGCACATTAGAGAGTTGTGTGGATCAATGATCGATGGTGAGAAATCTTGATTTGATTTCCAACTAAGATACACCGTGGGGCGGAGTGAGGGGTAACATTTGGGCATGTTTTTTTGTTTGTTTTTTTCTGTTATACAGATCAGATCGCACAGCTGGCTGCTAACCTTCGAAGGCCTCTGGCACCTGGCATGGTGGGCCGCCCTGGCCCTGCAGGGCCTCCAGGACAGCCAGGAGTTGTAGGCTCTATTGGGCATCCAGGCACTCGAGGACCACCAGGGTACAGGGGCCTACCAGGAGAGCTTGGAGATCCAGGTCCTAGAGGTATGAAAATAATCCCAGCACATGCATATTTAATTATTTATTTTTTTCAATTTGAGCGACAAACTAGCTTGATTTAATATTTTTTTTTTATCCAAAATGAAAATGCAATTCATTTTGTTTATTAAAACTGCAAAAAGAAAATCATGTTTAAATGCTCCAGGTTAAGTAAGCGTGTGTGCAAGTTTGGAATTCTCATGGCTTTTTGTAAAAACGATTTGACAAATGGACCCCTCTGAGCTTTGTTTGCTGGTAAATTCAGCCATAAGAGACAGATTGAGATGAAAAAAAAGTCTTTAAAAAGCAGCAGAAGTAGTCCTAATATTGTTGATGACTGGTTTCATACTACATTAAATATTGTACATTTAATGTATGAAAAGTTTAAAGTTGCATCAAATGGAAAGGTCTAACATTTTATCAAAAGAACACAAACAATTTCTCTTCTGTTTTTCTTACAGGTGATGTTGGTGAGCCTGGTGACAAGGGACCCATTGGTAAAGCAATTGATGGGCCATCTGGAGACCAAGGACACCAAGGTATGTGGCAGCTCTAATCAGCATACTGTTTCTGATAACTAGCTACGCTACACTCCCACTATCTACAATATTTCCCTATTAGGTCTGCCTGGAGTTGCTGGAATTGCCAAAGATGGTCGTGATGGGTCTCCCGGAGACCCAGGCGAGCCTGGAGAGCCAGGCAGGGTAGGTAGGACTGGGCACCATGGACCTCCTGGGATCTGTGATACATCAGCCTGCCAGGGAGCATCAGTCGCTGGGAAATCCTCCAACCCCAAAAATTTTTAAAGACAACTTCCTGCAGCCTGAAGGCTCCACTTTGATGGAAAGTAAGGCAATATGTGAGGAGAGAAAGAACAAAAGAAGACAAAAATCATAATAAATCCCTCTTTATTTTAAAAAAAAAAACAAGATGGGAAGAATAACATCAGCAGAAGTAATACTTTGAAAAGAATGAAGGAACAACCCAGGAAGCGACATGAACACCAAAGCAACTGAGAGACAAAAAAAAAACAGGTAATATCCAGCAATGACGTGGAGTGAAGGATGGAAAAGGGCAGGAGAACGACTGCATCGATCCAAACATCATTACATAACAACCGGAATGAGTAACGGGTCTTTTAGGTATAAATATTTTGTATGTTTCTTTGCCACATTTACTTTGGTTAACATCAACTTGGCAGACAACATTCTAAAAACAACTGTGACTATCTGCAATGTGAATATGGATTTATCATGGACCGTTGTGTAGTTCACAGGTGTTACCTCGACATACAAACTTAGTGTAAGTTATGGAAATAGGTGCTGCCTCTGTCAAAGAGCTGTGTATGTACTGTAAAAGTAATAAAACACAAATACCTAGGTGCCCAAAAATTGTGTAGATTAATGCAAAACAAAGCTAAGTACCGTAGTCTTTTTTTACAGTTTTTTTTGTTTTGTTTTGTTTTTGAAATTACTTGTGAAGTTGATTTGCCAGAGCTGACGATCACAAACAGAAAAATATTTGTGGATGCATAAATTCGGTATAAAAAATACAGAAATATTAAGAAGCATGGAAGGTTTTTTTTTTGCATTTTAGAATTTCTTTTTTTTTTTTTATAAATCTACACCGACCACATCCACTATGTACTGCAGGTTCTGTAACTATTAAATATACAAAAGTTTAAATACTATTTATTATTTGTGGGTGACTGTTTTGTGTACAGTAAGATGCTACAGCGACATGTTGTAACAAATAAAGCCACTTTTCAGTAAACGTTACTCTTCTCTACATATGGAATGAACCCTGCACTTCAGAACAGCAATATTCTTTAAACACTCAAGATAAAAATTCTTAAAATAGCACAACTTATTTCTGTAATAAAATGTACATATGTATATATGTGTATAAATACAGGAAGGTATAGAGAGTTTAGAAATATTTTGTAAGAAATCATTAAAAAAAAGAATACAATTAATAAGGGGCATTTCTCAGAACAAGTGTAAATACAAGTGACACCCAGTGGAATTCAGATGAACTGCAGAAAACCCAGAGTGTTTAATAAGTCAGGCGCTGAAAACTTTTACCATGTTTAGAGTGTAAAGTAGTCAAAGCAACATGCTTAAGTATTTAAAACATCCTACCTTTTTAACTTAGCCCCACCGATTCAAACTGGAATTAAAAATGTCTTATCTGTTGCTTCATTAAACTAGGAGGAATCACTGTTCAGCTGCGAGGGGAACACTCGCTGTCTCATCTGTCTCTTGGTAAAACGGGTGGTGACCCAAAGAGGAGCTGGTTTTAGGTAACATTTCTCTCTTTTGAGTGAAGAACTTCTCAAAATCCTGCAAAGGAAGAAATGCTGATGATGGACACAATCTGAGCTGTTTCACCAGAATTCCTCTTCTTCACTTCAGACTGTGGCGCACACTAAGAAAACAGTTAGATTCTACTTTGCTGCAATGTTGGTACTACGACGGATGTGGAATCTGTTAGTGACAGCAATGTTTGCTGAATTATATACAGCAAAATCAAGCCAAATTTAAACATATAAAAAATGCTTGTGTGCTTAAAATTAAGATCAGATAAAATGTTTTATTCAGACAGTGTTTGAGAAGTTTTACCTCTTTGACGGCGTCTCCATACTTGATACTGATGTATTTCATGTAGGTCAGGGTCCACTGTAGGGTGGTGACTTTGTCTGTATCAGGGTTGCAGAACGGCACCATCGTGTTCAGCTCATCACAACACGTGCGGATCTTCTTCCTGTGTCACATCGTACATGTAAACAGGAAATACAAGAGTTTTCAAGCAGCACTTTGGAAATATGACTCCTAACATCTGATAGTGGTTATGTCTCGGGATAAATTTTTATCTCTTTATAATTCAAAGATAGACTGAAGGTGAAGAGTTCCTCTGTAAATTTGCCATTTTTATACAGAAGAAAAATTAAAATTTGCTTTCTGTTACTGTTTAGAAAAAAATAATTCTAAATAAAATAACATTTATTGTACATTTACAGTCATGGCAAAAAGGAACATTCACTCTTTCAATTTTATGGTTTTATGTAATAAATATGAGCCCATCTTTAACAGGTTCTAAAGCTCTTTTAAATCTAAATGAGGTGTACAAAAGCACTCAGCAAATCCAGTCACAGTGGAGGAGTTTTGGCCCATTTTTTCTTTTCTCTTTGACCTTTAGAATACTTTGGTCTACAAAGGAGTTCTTGATCGACTCCATGACTGCGAGGAGCCCAGGTTCTGTGGCTGTCGAACGAGCCCAAACCATCTACCCTCCACCACTGTGCTTGACAGTTGGTATGAGATCTTCATATGGTAAGAGTTGTAGGGTTACGTAGTTCAAATTTGTTGAAGGAAGTTGAAAGTCACGACACAGCTGGCACTGAAAACACACATCTGGCTGGTTTCTATGGTTGCAAGTCTTTAAAAAAAATACACAAACACAACTTATCAGGTCCAGTCGTGACAACACTTCTGAAAATAAACATTTTTTTTCATAAATAAACAAATGTTGAACAAACCTGTTTGCTCACTGATCCAGGTTGTAGTGAAAACTCAGGTTTGTTCTTGATGGTACTTAAGCCAGAAGTCATGGGTTCTAATTTATTTTCTCAGTTTAGAAGAGAAAAGAAAACTAAAGACAATGACTGGGTAAGTAAAATAGACCCCTTGATTCTCTAAACCTGTACAGTTAAGGTACGTAAAACGTTTCAGTGATGCAGTGAAAGCACTTTGCTGCAGCCATCTCTGATAACTGAAAATACTATTTTAATTGATTGAATAAATGAATGATACTTTTATCTATCCAAGAGGGAAAATTCAGTAAAATCTGGTCAAACATGACATCATAGATTGTACTTTTTGTTGTTGTTGTACATTACTGAAGTTAAATCCTGTTGTAAACTGTAGCACTTGTTCAGAAAGATATCTGTATATCTCTATATCTGTATTTAGGTTTTAATCAATAACATAAAAAGTCTTTATGATTTCAGTCATGAATCCAATATATCATTTTTTGAACTTGGGTTTTAGGTTTTGTCTTTATTTGACATTGAAGTGAATTTTATTATTGAGTTATTGATCTTAACCTGTAAAAAAAAAAAAAACTTTTTTAGGGATGGTTGTTTTAAATTTTGTGCATGGTTCTTTTAAAAATGTGAAATAAACTTCGATTTGACTTGTTTTGGATTACAAAAAGGCTCACCAAGAAGCTCTGACTCAAAGGATGAACAGAATTTGTGATGCAGAAAAAGCTCGCACTGATGCGATTCTGCAGAGACTGGGTTTCAGCGAGCCTAGAACCACCTTGCCTCTCAAGCCTTCAACCAGACGGCAGCATCCCGGTTCTCTCAGACAACTGCACTCTCCTGTTTCAATGAACCCTCCTGCAAATAAAGACGTTTTAAAAGAGAAGACCCCGAGGAGTCCAGAAACTCTGTTTGGGGTCTTTGAGGACCCACTGGACTATGAAATGGAGCGTGTCAGCACATTGGTTTCTGTTTGCAGCGTAGAGAGCTTCAGCACAGTTGACACTCAGACTCCGCGGGAGCTGAGAGAAATCCCTCTCATCAAAACTCCAGAGGTGTTCCTCCCACAAACAGCCTTCATCCCAACCCCACCTCCTCAACCCACTGCTCCGCAGCCTACGAGGAGAAAGTCCCTCATCCCAGTGATGATCCAAAGGATCCTTAAAAGACCAGGTCAGTCATTTTGTGGTTTATTTCCTTAAAAACCCAACCCCAATAAAAAAAAACAAACAGTTCAGTGACATTTAAGCGCTGCTCTTGAATTAAACAAGACTAGTATTGGAAAGAGAAATCCCCCAACAACATTAAGCTTAAAACTTGTAATAAAAATTCATTTTTACTCAGAAATATGACCATGCAAATATTTAGTTACACCATGATGTATGTCGTTGTCCTGAAAAGTGAAAATGCCTGTTGTTTTCGTTATTGTTTTATTGTGTTTAGTTTTTATTTCTGTTGTTTTGTTAGAAATAATAATATATGAATCTCAATGCTGACAGAAAAAGAAGTCAGTCTTCCGAGGGCTAAACCTCAAGGGGAACCACTAAAAAAAGGACCAAAACTTTTTCGACGAAACACAGTTGCTCCTCTGTGCCAACTTGCCAAAGATCCTGAAACGACAAACCTTCTTCCATCTCTAAAGCCTGACCCACCCAAAAACAAACGATTTGGTTCATGGACAGCTGTGGGCTTCATAAAGACCAGAAAAAGGAAGAAACCAACCCTCTGGACTAAAGAGGAGCTTAAGCCACTGCCAAACCCTGTCCAGAATCTGTCTGTGGTCTTCCAGCATCTCAGCTTAGATGAATGGTAAAAGTCCGACCTAGAAAACAGATTTAAACACTTCCTACATGCAGTGCAGAGAACTATAGGTTTTTCTCACAGGGAGAAAAAAGTGGAAGGGCTGAAACTGGTCCAAGCTCTGGCACAGCACCACCCAGACACACTAATTAGTAAACTGCACGAGGTGTGTGTGGCAGTTATAGAGCAGGTATGTCTGCGTTTACACTGTTGATAAGAACACACACACACGGATCAATTCTGTAGAAGAAGCTTGGCTCCTCACTGCTGATCTTCCTTTTCCTCCCCTAGGTACAAAACCTGCGTTCCACTGTGGCCTGTGCAGCCGTAGACACCCTCGGCTCGCTCTACATCCACCTGCATAAGAACATGGACGTTGAGGTGGAGCGGTCAGGCCGTGCCCTGCTGCTGAGGGTCGCTCAGGCTTCAGCCAATGGGTTTGTACAGCAGCAGGTCAACCTGGCCCTAGAGGCCATGGTGAAGAACTGCAGCCCGGGCCGTGTGCTGACAGCCCTGCACAACACTGGACTTGGGTAATGCCATTATCCATTATAAAGACACGTAGAAGCTGCAGAAATCAACAGAAAGTTCATCTCGTCATATAATTTATCTGTATTCTTCCTAAGTCACCGGAGTGTTGCAGTGAAGGTCTGCACTGCTCAGCAGCTCCATTTGCTGGCTGATGAAATGGGAGTGAACGCAGTGCTGAAAGCAGGACAGAGTTTCACACCGTGCTTCCTTAGAGCTCTCAGTGAGATGTGTCTAGATGCTGCAGCTGAAGTCAGGTCCGTCATCACTCTTAGTTCACAATTTCTGATATGAAACTCACTTAGTTAAATTAATAATTTCTCTGTTTAAACATTAATTTTCATATCTGTATGTCCATCTCTAACAGGCACCATGGACACGCCGTCCTCCAAGAACTGTGTCGTCATAAAGACTTTATGAAGCTGTGGCAGAAGACCGTGGGAGAAAGAGAGCGTCTTTCACTGAATAAAGTCCTGCAGAAGGCAAGGAGGATGTAGACGAGCAGAGGCATGTCGGGGCAGTGAACTTTTTTGTTTTATTTTTTTTTCCGGTCAACAACTTGTCACTTCCTCTAAAACCAGAACTCGTTAAGAGATATCCATGTACTCCATGTGCAGAGGTACTGAATCTGTCCTCCAGACACAAGAAAATAAATAAACAGCTGTCGGTTTTGACTCTGGCCTTTGTTTTAATCTGTTAAAATGTTAACATTTATTGAATAAACTTTCAAACTTATAATGTTCCTAAAGTTTTACTACACGCATACACGCAGGAGATGTCTGTGTGAACCACTAACAGTATTGTTCATGATATTGATGGAGCTTTGATTTGGGCTTGTGTCGACAACTTCTTCTGTAGTCAAAGGTCAAGTGTGAGGGCAGCTGTCTGATTGTAAAACCTTAGAACTAATGGAGCTGTACTTCCTTTTTTCTATAATTCAAACATAGTGTAAAGAAATATTGGCAAGTTAAGACTGGTGGTCAGCTGGAAAGGCTGTAATGAAATATATTTTATGAGAGCCCATTGCACACTGTGGAAGTTGTCAGAAATGGCTCACCTGCGTTCCCTCTCCATGCTGTTGTGTCTCTCCTTGCGCTGGCTGACTGACAGATTAGATCGAGCTCTTTTCCAGCCACCTTTCTGTGACGTTGTCACCATGTCCAGCGCAGCTTTGGCATCACTGGTGGTTTGAGCGGAGAGGATGTCACAATGATTTCTGTAGACAGCTGGTGTCATCCCATTCTCTATGCAAAACAAAAGAAGTTAAATCCAGACTGGCATTTTTACCGTGCAGAAGGAGACAACAAATCAACCATATATATGAACATAAACGATTGATTCTTACTTTCAGTATATACTAATTCTTGCTCTTCTCTTGGATTGGTGCTCTCGGGGAAGCTATTTTTCAAAACAAGACTCTCTGGGTTAAATGTGAATGAAAAACTCTTGGGAAAAATAAGTCCTTGATGTACATTGGGTTCAACCATATGAGCAATAACCTGAAGAGGCAACAACAAAAACATACAAGGATTAAAATAAAAACTAACTAGGATTGAACCTGTCAAACTCTATGTTGACAGAGCTTTTATTCACCTCACCTGGCCACACATGTTGGTTACTGGGTCTAAAATTTCCCCAACGTAGGAGCCAGAAACTTCAAATGGATTTGCTCTGTCAGCTTTCATCCACTTTAGTTTTTGCGGATGTGTGAGCGTCTCGTGAGCTTCTGCTGACTCTTGAAGTACCGCCAAAAAACTTAAAAAAAATAAACAAACCAAAATGGATTTCTTTTTGCTCACTCAAAAAAAAAATTGAGAGCAGTATGCTAATTAAAACACAGGAATACTACATTACTTAAAACTTACTTGCTGAGAACAGCAGAGTGAATATCTTGCTGTCTTGCTGCAGTGTCGGCACATGTGCTGTTAAATCTTTTCTCCAGGCACATTCTGGCAGCTGGTTTGGATTGGTTCTGCGAAGTTGCCCTTCCCGTGGCAGGTTGAACAACTGGGCTTTCTTCAGCTCTGATTTTGGCCAGCACAAAACCTGGAACCTCCCCGTAGGTCACAGGTGTCTTTTCCCCTTGCATCACGGGACAGTGATCGTCACTTGAAAGTGACAAATCAATGGCTTGGGCCGATGCACTGGGAGAAAGCTTTGTTGAGGCGGTTACATTTTTGACCATCACTGCATCTGGGTGGGGTCTGGCATCTGTTCCATCAAAAGGTCCAGCCTGCGCCTCCATGTGTGTTTGGATAAAGTGGTTAAGGTGTGAATATTCAGCCTCTGTCATCTCTGTCAGACCAAGCTCAGAGTCCAGCATCTGATCCTGGGTCACACATGAACCTTGGCTCAAAATATGTCCAACCAAGTCAGTGTTGTGTCCTCTAGGCAGAGGTGATGCATACATAGCATTAGAAGCTGAAGAGAGGGATGACATCTTTCATTCCTGAAACTGGGGGGAAAAGCAGGACAAACATTATTAGCGGTAAAACACAAACCCCAGCTGATTCTGCTGTCAGTTTATAAATTTAGTAACTGTAGGTGCTGTGAACCCATTCAAACACTGAGTAGGTGCATTTATGCTGTACTAATCTGGAACGAACGTTCAGAAAACTGTAAAAATGCGGAACCCCTGAGTTCTTTTAGATTAAGGTTAAAATCGTATTTGTTTAGTTTCCTTTGACTGTTCTTTTAAAATTATTAACTGAAACATTGATTTCAGCCTGTGCTCCAATGTAATGTACTTCTTTTTTGTGCTTTCATCATGTAAAGCACTTTAAATTATTTTGTTACTGAAATGTACTTAA
>JAVKLF010000152.1:6266661-6279101 GCA_034783495.1 Millerichthys robustus | reverse complement strand
CTCAATTTAATACATTAAATATTAATGTGTAGGAATGTAGTTTTGTATTGTCATCGGTAAAACTAAGTTTTACACAGTGTCAGTGAAATACTCTCATTTTTGTGCATATCTCGCTCGCTGAACATTGCGTCAAAGATTGTAAAAAAAATGTCCTAGACATACATCAGCCAACCCCTGATATCACAAGAAGTCACCCTCAAAATATGTATTGTAAAAATTCACACCTCCTTCCACTATTTGCGTTATTATTGTTGATAACCAATTGTTTGTCACTGCTAAAGTCTTAAAGCTTAATGATTCAGAATTAAATTTAGTATTTTCTGAAAACTTTACAAACTCCTAACAAAAAAGAAACCTGTCATTTTATCAGAATTTGGATCATGCAGTCCTGGATCCACATGAATTTGAAATCCAAAGTTGAGGATAATAAACAAAAATAAGAATCAATGAGTCAGTCAATCGGTCTTGATCTAATACAAGATTTAAAAGGGATGGCATTTTATTGAATTGTTGCTTTTAAACTGAACATTGAAACAAGTTCTTATGGGCAGAACATAGAAGCCAGATGAACACTAATGTAGTGCTGTTATGGCTATGTTAAAAACAAGACAAAATAAACAACAAAAAAGCAACAAAACCTTTACATCTTCTGTACAAAGTTTTTTCAGCTATTTCCAACTACAAATGTACATGAAGTTGTACATACAGATCAATGACTCAATCATTAACATCTACTTTTAATAAAACAAAACAAACTAGAACATAATTAACTCAAAAATGAAGAAAATAAAACACTTTCACTTTCTTTTGCAATTCACCATTCATGTCTTTGTAATGAAATTGTAGTAGGACACAAAAAAGAATTAAGAAAAATATATGTTCTAGGGACGTTACGTGTCCTTCAGTCTTGATGTCCTAAAAGCTATGCATGATATACATTTTGCCTCTTTTAAATTTGCTTTAAACCATTACCATCACCATTAAACACCCCTGTTCTATATTTTAGTTGCCTTCCTCCATTACCTCTTTTTCCCCCATTCCTCTAATTCTACCAGGAGGGGTTCCCCGTCTTGGCCCTCTTGAATGCCCTCTGAATCGATAATCAACTGCTCTGCCTCTACTTGACTCCCTCATTGTCGGGTGAACCAATTGTTGTGTTTCACGATTCCTTGTCATTTGATTTGGTGGAAGTGGAAGACATTCTTTTGGAGTGGGAAGTAGGGCGCCTCTGTGTCTTGGGGGTTGTACAGCTTGCTGATTTGGTGTACTGACAGAACCAGGAAATATTTTTTCTCTTCTGTTGGGACCTGGACCTAGAGACCTACCGAATGGTGCTGAAGGTCTTTCACAAGAGCTGAGGCTTTCAGCAACTTGACGTGGACCTCTTCTTTCCATACTTATTGTTTGACCTAGCGGCCCTTGTTCCCTGTCCTTATCCCTCATGTCTGGAACTCTTCTTTCTGAATCAGGAAAGTCTGTGTTTGAATCCCATCTCTTCATATCTGCTTTAGTAGGTCCTGTACCTGGTCTCTGTAGTCTCATTTTCGGACCTCCCCTTTCTCTTCTGAAATTATGCTCAAATCCCGTTCTATGGTCTTCCATGTCTTCATGATATCTTTCAGATCCTAGCTCCCTAAAATCAGAAATTTCTTCATCAAACCCCTGATTTTCATTGTTTGAATTTCTGTAGCCTGGTTCTGAGCGTTCTAAATCTAAACTTCCCTGCCCTTCCATTTCAAATGTTCTTCTGTTTGGGCACGAGTTCATCACACCTGAACCTCTCCTATAAGATCCAGGTAAGTCTACATTAGTCTCTCTCGCATTTCCCCTAAAGTTGTGTTGCATTCTGTCATTCCCCACATATAAAGGCTTTTCCATAGCTGGTCCTCGTCCTCTACCTCGACCTCTGTCACAAATTTGTCCTCTGTTGCCTGGACCACCTTCAACCCTGAAAAATGGCCTGGAACTTTCTCTTTTATTCTCTCTCCATTCATGTCTTGGTCCTCCCCTACTAAACTCAGGACAAACATCTAAATTCTCTTGTACTGGCCCAGGACCCCTACTACCAGGATCATTCCAGTCATCTTCAGAATTCTGTACAGGGCCTGAAACATGCCCAATTTGTTCTTTATGTGTGTCTCTCCATTTATTAGAGCAATCCTGCCAATTATGTTCTTGTTCATCTGAGACATTTTCAAAGGGTTCTAAACTCATATCGCAACTGTTCTCCCAACTCTCTGCTGAACATTCTCTTTCATTCTCTAAAGCCTCACTTTTGGGTCCTCTTCTATCGAACCACTGCCCCTCAAAGTCTCCACCACTCCTACCACGTGTAAAGCCTCGGACACGTGGCCTTCTTCCTCTAATGTTTCCTCTCATGGGCCTTGAGGGTCTAAAGTTTCTAAATGTTTGATTAGATCCTGTAAACTCCAAATCAGGAATATCTGAAATAGGTTCTGACTCTCCCCAATCGTTTTGTCTTTGATATCGAAGGCCTTCTGGCCCCCCATGTTGCCTGAATCCTTGACCTCTACAATCTAAACTTCCTGGCTCTTTCCAGTTAGGTCTTGAGCTCTTCATTTCTGGACATGGTCTTTTAGGCACAGATTCGCTGAAGCTTGCATCTCCTAGATATTGTCTATCAACAACTGGTCTTTCAATGTCTGAACTTCTAATTTCATTACCTGGTCCTCTAAAGTTTCCTGGACCTTTTTTAATGGGTCTCTGACCTTCCACAAATGTTCTGTTAGGCCCTGTGTCTTTAAAGCCTGGTGCTCCCCTATTAGATTGTAGACTTTCCATATTTGGAGGTGTTCTTACTGATTCAGGACATCTGAACTGTGAGCCATGTGGCATTTCATTCATACTGGAAGATACTCCATGCCATGATTCTCTAATGTTAGAAGCTTCTAGACATCTACCATCAGGTCTTAAACTTGTGTTTACAAATTCATGTTGAGGCCCTGGTCTCTCCGTTCTTGGACCTTCAAGCCCTCTACGGTTCAATGATGGACCTGCCATATCAGAGAGAGGTACTCCAATGTCAGGTTCTTTCCAGTTGTGCCTTAAGTCCTCAAAATTTGGATATCCACTTTCTGTTCCATCTTCCCTGGAATGTGGTCCTACATAAATATTGCGTTCTTCTGGTCCCCAAATATCTGATCCTCGTGGTCCTCTCCTGTCAGAGTCTTGGCTGTCTATATCTGGACCTCTTATTTTATGCACAGGCCTACTAAAATTTTGACCTCCAAGATTTCTTCTTTCTGGCCCAGGATTCTCCATAGATGAACATCTGCTTTCAGACCCTGGACCTATGAAAACTGGACCATCACATCTTCTGTTCTGAGGACCAGGATCTTCCATGGTGTTACTTCTTTTCTCATGCCGTGATCTTCTAAATTCTTGATCTCTAGGTCTTGTTATGTATTGCTCAGCATCATCCATGGATAAGCCTCTGCTTTCTGGCCTTACTTCTCTGAAATCTGGACCTCCAGAACACTTTCTTTCAGTCTCAGTGGCTTCCACATGTTTACTCCTTCTTTCAAGACCTGTTCTTCTGTTGTTTGGTCCATCAAATTTAAATAAGCCTTTACTTTGAGGCCCTATTAAAATAGGCCCTTTTTCTCTGACATTTTCATCTCCTCTCCAGTCAGCCCCAGGACCCTCCATGATGGGATCTCTGCTATCATGCTCTGAACCAACCATATGTGGTCCTCTTCGTTCAGACCAAGGCACCCTAAAATTTGGACCTGTTAACAGTCTTTTGTCAGAACCATGTCTATCCATAGCCAAATCATTTCGTTTTGGACCTGACCCTTCAAAATGTGGACCAGTATGGTCTCTTCGGTCAGGCTCAGTACCCTCCACAGGAATTTCTTGTCTATCAAAGCCTGGTTCCATAAAGTCTGGACCCGATGCTTTCATGTCAGGTCCTCCAATGTTTGATGGATGTCTTCTTTCAAGCCCTTGTTCAATAAAATTTGGACCTAACTGTGTTCTGTCATGCCTTGGAAAGTGTAACTGAGGAGCTCTTATTTCTTGTTGAGGACTTATAAAATCTGGTCTCGCTCGTTCTGTTTCATCATGCCTCAAGTTCTTTATCTTTAGGCTCATTTTACTCTCTGGATTTCTATATTCTGAGTTTCTAACACCTTCTCTGTCAGGCCCCTGATTCTTGATATTTGTCCCTTTTCCATCAAACTGATGGGTCCAGTCATTTTGTAGAAATGGCCCTGCTCTGACTGGATCTAGTCCTTTCTGGTTTGGGTCTTTCCAAGCATCTGATCTTGGGATATTATGATCTAGATTTCTCTCAAGTGAACCAAGGCTTTGATTCTGATTAAAATAATGAGGCCCTACACCTCTCCAGTCTGGATTTGTAATGTTTGTCATGGTTCCACTGTTTTGACCATGACCTATTACACTTAAGTTTGAATCTCCTCCATGAGTCTGAAAGTCAGTTTTCTCAAAGAATGATATTCCTGTTGTTATTGTGCCTGACCTACCATCAAGGCTCTCTGACTGTGGTCTAAAGTCTTTTGTCTTTAAACAAGGCAAGTTTTGCAGACAACTAACACTCTGACCTGCTTCATCCCCATGCCCCCTTGGATTTGTGATACTATGATGCATAACTGATAAAGAATTCTTTGACTCCAAGAACCAATTATCAGGTGCAGTTCTGTCTGATAACTGGCTTTGCATAATAGGATTTTTCCTTTCATTTTGTAAGCTTGATTCTGTCATTGATGGGTTTAAGGCAGATGGTCCATGATTTTGTACTAAATCAGAATATGGATTTTTTATGCTTTGGTTTACATCGTTCAAAGATGAATTTTCTATATCTAGCATTTGATTTCTCACAACTGCCCATGAATCAGTTATTTTGGAGCTTTGATGCTGACTACCCGATTCTCCAGGTATATCTGACAGTGAACTTTGCAGACATGTTTCTTGCTGCATTACATGTTTCTCTTGAATTTGATTCAGAATACCTGGTCTAGGCCACGGAAGTCTAATTTCTGTTTTCTCTACATCTATGTGTGTACCGCTGTGTTCAGATTCATTTATATTTGATTTTGAATTGCTATTATCCTGAAATCCAGCATCTGGTCCTAAAAGCTTTGTGACAGTAACTGTTTCAAGTCCTGCACCCTGAATAGCTAGGCCACCAACTGGCACACAAATACCTTCCTCCTTAACTAATGGCACTGAAGCATTGCTATCCTCTTTAGGATCTCTGTTTTCTTCAAATTTAGCACAGCAATTATTTTCTGTGCTGAAAGGTTTGACAAACTGTGGCTCAGGATCAGGGCTCTCAGGTGAATCTCGAATGGGTGGATCAATTTCCCTAAGTGGAATTGTGCTTTCATATTTGTCATGAAAAAACGTTTCCTGCAGTGAGGGTTTCTTTTCCTGTGAACTGTTACTACTAACTGAGTTATCATCATGACTGAATGATTTTTTTTCCGTTTCAAATTTCTGACATTCTGGGGGTTCTGAAATTTCAGTCTTGATCTTACGAGAAAATTCAGATGTGTGTTCACCAGGGTTCTCAATAAGATTACATTCTAACTTTAGTCCATCTGGATTGTTTTTGATTGCAACTGGGGACAATGATGAAATTTCACTTTTCACAAGAGCATCGCATGGAACACTTACATCTTTTGTTTTGTCAATGGCCTGAGGAAAGGGTTTTCTATGCTGTTTTGGTGAAAGGGATGCAGAGTGTTTTTTACGTGGGGATGATGGCGATCTTCTACGCCCACGAGAATGACGACGTGTACTCCGCTCTTTGCGATAATGCCCTGACCGTTCTGGTGGATCTCTAATTCTGTGTCTTGACCGGTCTCCGTCACTTCTTCTGTGTCGATCCTTGTCTCTATGTCTCCTAGAACGTGATCGAGAACGCTGCTGTGACCTTCTTGAAGGACTTCTGCGATGGTCTCTTTCGTGACGACTTCGCCTTTTTGGGGATAACCTTCGTTTTTTGGAGTGGTGTGAATTTGGAGAAACGCCTTTGTAAGAAGCACTTAGTCCTGCTCTTGAGAAAGACTCATTGGTCATTGCAATTCCTCCTTTAAATACATCTTCCTGAATTTCATCAAAAAGTGACTCATCTTCAGGATCATAAGCTACGTCAGAGTCCTCAATCTCCCCAGCAGAAGATTCCTTGTCACATTCCTTTCCATGTATTCCAGTTTCCCCTGTATCTGTATTTAAATTATCTTGTAATTTATGACCATCAGTTGTTTCTTCTGGCTTAGTAGTTTCTGACTTTACAGTTAATTTATTTTCAGTCTCTGTAAGACTGCTGGGCATTTCTGTTTGATTAGAAGGCTTTGATTCTGTTTCCATTGTAGCACTTTGCACAGATGACACCTGGCTGAGCGGTAATGCTTTTGTTGGAGGAGACATTAAAGAATCAGAAACAGAAAAGTGAGCCATGAACATACCCACAGCTTCTCTTTGCTGTCGCAGTACTTCTTCTTGCTCTTTCAACTGCCGCTTTTGTTCTTCAATTTGCTTGTTAAGTTCCTCAAGCATCCTCTGCTGTTCACTCAATGTTGCAGCCGAGACAACTATAGTGCCTGTAAGAAGGTTTGGCTTTGGAGTAGGTTTCTGTGCTGGAGTAGAACTAGAAACTGGTGTTGGGCATGATGGAGAATCAAATTTTTGAGTTGGAACAGCAGGTTTTGTTAAAGCAACATCACTTTGAAATTCTTCAAAGATGGTCTCGTCCTCTGGATCGTAGGCCACATCATCTTCATGTGATATTTCAGAGGATTTCATCTGGATTTTTTCAGTGGTTTGTGGGGGAAACATTTTATATCTCATTGCAGGATCATATTCCTCTTCTGGGTCATATGGTCGGTCAAAGTCATTTTCTTTTTCTTCTTCCATCTCTTTGACTTTGGATTTCTGTCCATACTGTTGGACAATTGGATCCATAATTGATCCAGATACTTGAGATAACACTGGAGTCTTCTTGGCACTTACTGCTGTTTTTAGAAGACTTTCATCGGTGGGCACCATTGAGTCAGACTGCTTACCACTGAACAAAGTTTTCAAAATAGTCTGTAATGGATTCTTATTACTCGAGGCTGATGTAGAATTCTTGCCCCGGTTATTGTCAGATGTGGACTCTGTAGTAGCGATGGACGAGACAGAAGGAGTTGCTTTTTTGGAAGTCATCAGAGATGGTATACTAACTGAGCCAGAAGAGGAAGAATCTGATGGTGATCCAGGGCAAGATGGTGAACCAGGTGGGGAGGAACTAACAGGAGTCCCGGGATCATAAGGCTGAAATACCTCCGATTTGTCAGAACCATAGAGGACAGGTGGTTTTGGGATCCACATGGGGTCTTTGGACATGTTAACTTTGGGTCTCTTCTCCTCAACTTCTTGGGGCAAGCTTCCTGCACGTTTTGCCTTTTGGACAATTGCTAGACCCAAAAGAAGATTGGGTCGGTTTTTTTCAAGACCTGAGAAGAAAAAAATACAATTAATTTAAAACCAAAAATTCAGAAAATTGTTACATTTTCATTAGAAAACAATTGGTTTCTAAAGGTATAGTTTAACACTGCAAAATGTAGAACCCATGTCGGTTCAAAATGACAAACTTTGTCAGCAGCAAAAACACAGCAAAACCATCACAAAGAGAAAATGCTTGACATGTTTACAAATTTTTACAATGTGAATGTGGGCTTCTTTGACTTAAGAGATATGATTTACCAATAAAAAAGAAATTCACAGTGAATGAAATAGCTCCCTTCGTCATCTTTTCATCTCACAACTGAAGTAGTAATTTAGGTTAAAAAAACACCAAAAAATCATCTTCTTAGTTAGATTATTCATCCTTGCAATTATACAGGTGTTACAGCTTTTGATGATAGGTTACATTGTGCTGCAAATTTCTGTTTAGTACATTAGACTAATTAAGTGTTGCCTCTTGTTTGAATACGTCTTGTTCTGAGTCATAACCAAAAGAAAATGCAGAAAGGCAGTTGACAATGTGAATGTAATCGAGACAGAAAACATGATGATAATCTGCTGTTTGTTGTGATAATCTGTGATGAAAATGTTAATCTAACTGTAAACATAAATAAAACTGAAAATGACAATGTAGTTCTATTTAACCCATAATCAATGCATATAAAAGACAAATAAGTTTTTAAAAAAAAGTATTCGTACCTGGCCCTTCAAGAGGTTGTAGCATAGATGGGATTGATTCCTTTGCACTTAGCGGGACAAGGTATACATCTTTGATGGAGCGGCTGACGTTGGAAACCACACCAAAACGCCCTCTGCTGCTAAAATAGGAAAACAGGGAGACATAGGCAACTTCTTCCTCGTCTGTCGCAGGGTGAAATCGAATCACACACAACTCCTAAAGAAAACAAAGTAAACAAAGGAACATGTAAAATTAGGATGCACTCAATATTACTGCTCAAAGTTCAAATCTTGCTTGCCTTTGTAATTGAAGTCTTTAGTTTTTCAACATAATCCCACACAGTTTCAGGCAAGATCCTTCCACCAATTTGTATGGTATCAGGTAGATCCTACACAGTGTATAAGAACACAAGTTTTCACACATTTGTTTTATACTGGTGAAATTTTGAATGTAATTCAGTGAATTAAAAATAATAACATGTATCACTATACCGCTTTAAGACTTTCTGCAGAGCCTGAAACGATATATCCTTTTGTCATAAACTTAGCAACAGTGAGCATGTTTAGAAAGCCTTTCCATAGTATTTCTTGTTTGGATAGAAACTGTGCTGTAGCACCATCTGCTGGCGACTGAGAGACCATCATCCTAAAAAACAAGAGCATGATAGAAATTCTAACCATAAATTACACTGATTTCATAAATATATATTTTTATACATAGAAAAGTTCAGAGGCTTTAGTGTATTTTCAAGGCTGTTTAGTTACCTTGAGGATGTGCCATAAAGTCTGGGGTCAACAGAGGAAGACGGCTTCATCAAGATAGATTTAGGTAATGGTTTTGGTGGTGGTGCTGAGTGGGAGGTAGAAGTTTCTTTTATAGGAGCATAAGAGGCTGCTTGGTTAACATTGGTCTTAGTGCAACTAGAGTTTCCACCAGATGAAGCAGTGAACCTGCTTGCTGCAGTTCGGGGGTCACGTCTTGAGATGGTTACCGTGGAGACAGTTGGTATCACAACAGGCGTATATGCTTTTATTGGTGCCACTGCTGTAGTTGTTTCTGAAGTTGGGGACGCAGGGGACTCCACAACAAGGGAAGTAGGAGACTCTAATGTAGGAGAGGCAGGAGACTCCATTACTGGCGAAGCAGGCGATTCTACGATTGTCAGCTTTGGAGAGTCCAAGATGTGGAATGAAGGTTCAATTTGTGAAGATGGTGGTGAATCTATAACAGGAGAGTCGAGTGGTGCCTGCAAAGGGGAGTCATCTCTTGCAGACTTCATCCACGGTGATTCATTCTTATCTTGTGGTGCAGATACCTTCAATTTTTTCTTAGCAGGTTCTTCAACGTCTGCAGCGAGAATTTGGCCTTTGGGAATAAATTACACACAGTTTTATTACAGGAATAAACCAATTGTTCAAACAGCTTTACCTAAACATCAACATTTCTCTAGAAAACTATTTCAACCAGAGTGTTAAAGGTTTTTATTCTTCCATTTTGTGATTGATAAATCTAGCTTTATCTTTGTTATTACTCTAAACAAACATTGTGAGTGACCTAAGATCTAACAGAAACACATATTTTGAAAATGGCACTTTGTAAAAAGATGTTTAACTATTACTACTAAGAGTTTTTCTCAGTACTATCTACTGTCTTCTCTCAATCTATGTAGACATTTTTATCAGTGTAAAAAGTTTGTGGTTTTCTTTCCTTTCCTCAGAAGATTTCTGTGATCTTGTGATTTTATATCTTCCCTTCCTAACACCCAAACTGGTTAACGCAAATGACACTAACACCTTTTGTTAATTCACCTGTGCATATCTTGCATTTCAGGTCAAAGAGGTGAGCTTTGTGTTCTGATGTTGTGTCCTTAAGCATGCAAGAAAGAATATCTGGTCCAGTGTTGCCCTGGCTTGATTGGTTAGCTCTGAGCTTCGATGTTGTAGCGAGACTCCTTTTCTGTTCCTGGAAATAAAATACACCATCACAACGCACAACCTTTAAGACCCAACCTTCATAAATAACCCAGTTTCTATCAATCATTCATCTACAAAGACACACAGAGAACTTTTACATCAATGTCATACTAAAATCATAGGTACAAACCATTTTCTCTGGTTTTCTGTCTGGTCTAACAAGTTTCAAGCTTGGCAAATCAACTTTCACTGCTTCAGGCTTCTTCAAATGTGTCACTTTAAAATCTCCATCTTTAACCTTCATAATCAGAAGCAAACACACAACACAATTCCTTCAGTACAAATGCTGAAATATCTAAAGAGGTCTGACTAAAACACATGGTTGTTTTTGGGCATGCTATTCTTTACCTGTGTTGTTACTTTAGCAGCAGGTTCGGGTGCTTTTGTAGCCTGCATGTCCTTTTGGCTCATTCTGACCAGTCTGAAGGGACCAATTTCTCCATGTATGACTCGATACAACAAACCCTGAAGAAAATTAGGAAGTGGAGCATTAATTTGTTTTAAAAAAAACCATAAGTATGAGTTATTTTTGCATGACACAATCTACAGTATTTAATCACATTCAAAAATACAATTGCATCATAAACAACAAATCAAAATTGAAATCCCTAAAACAAACGGCACCAGAAAATAATTTTAAAAAAATTTGAGCAAACCTTATTTCTTGGGTCTTTCAAGTTAAACATAATTGTTCTGTACTTGTTCATGTATTTGCTGTCCGTGTTACGAAATATGTCGAACATTTCCTTCTCGACGCTAGCTACCAGCTTTGCAACTTCACTCTCAGCCATTTCCAGATCTTCACAATCAGAGATCCTTAAAAATAAAGCAGACAATAGTCATCAAAGAGTCAGGTATGGATTGTTTTGACTCTTGAAAACTCACTACACAATGAATTCTGTAAGCGTTAAAAGTATACCTGCTTAAATATTTTCCACGTAAGTTCAATTTTTTCAATTTTATTGAAAAAAAATGACAGTCTACAGTAAAATGTTTGTATTCTACTGTATTTCTCTGTTAAAAAGTTAAATATATGAGGACGTAAAATAAACTGTTCCAATCAGATAATAAAATTAGTTATGAAACGCCTCAGATGATCAAAAACGATGAATTTCATCATGTCACCAATTACTTTACTGAAGTTCAGATAAAGTGTTGTTGAAGTACTGAAAAAGAATCCAAACAAAAACTACCGTCTGCTCTGACAGACTTTATTTACTCGCCAGCATTTATTGAGCAGGATCTGGCTTCTTGTTTTACTGTTCAACTATCGGAAGCATTAAGATGCAGTAAGGATATGTTAATTTTTCAGTTTTAACATTTTTGTTTGTTTTGTTGAATTACAAATGTCACATTGAGACTGTGTTTACCTAATTTGAAGAACTGGCTAAATTTTTTTTTTTACTTCTTTTGTTCATTCTTGGAACTTAAAGTGAAAACTTATTTTTTTATCGTGACCATATACTGTATGTATGAATAATTAAATCAAAGCAAACAAACATGAAATGAGGGTTATCATTCACATCTGTAGAATAGTTCTCACCTCTTGAACAGGATGCTTGTGAGGGTGCGCTGGATGCTCTGTCTGATCTGATTGTTGGGCTGTGAGGGTCTACAGGAGGGGGCACTGGGTGCTGGTGGTACAAGCAGATTACGGGTTTCGCTCAGCAGCGTTGGGGCTGAAGAAAGCTTCTGACCAGATGCTGAGGGTGGGTTGCTGGATGTAGACTGAGATACAGACTGTTTCTTAGGGATAACATATGTGGTTTTTGTGACTATTAGAGCACCGGTCTCATGAAGTCTGGCAGCTGAGGTGGCTGAAGACTGTGCAGCTGGAAGCTGAGCAGACTGTTCAGGTGCAGGTGGTGTTACAGTGTTTTCCTCCACACATGGTTGCTTTAGCACATCACTGCCCCCGGGTTCTTTCTCTTCAGAGAAGCTCTCTAATGGAGCTTCCTCAGTTACAGGCTGTGGAAGGAGAGAACAGTCTGTTGAGGTGTCCTCTGGACATTGTTCCGCAGGGGATGAGGCCTCACTTTTAGTCTCCACATTTTCATTGACTTCATTGGCTTTTGGGGAAAAAAGAAGAAAAAAAAAAGCAGGGCATTTTAAAAATAATTCATCTGTTAACCATGCCATAACAAAAGAGTACAAGATGTGTTTTGCTTCTAATTTAAATCCCACCCTATATGATCATTATGATGATGTTTTATACAATCAATGCAATTTTTTAGTTATAAAAACTATTGAAAATCAGTGTTGACTCTGTGATATACTTTATATACCAGGGGTCGGCG
>JAVKLF010000152.1:6236250-6246970 GCA_034783495.1 Millerichthys robustus | reverse complement strand
AATTTCAGACACGAATACCATACCTTCGATGTATATTGTGTTTTTGTTAGATTTGTTTAGCTAGCATGCTATCAGTCTTCCATTTTCTCTGATCAGGCTGTCTGAAACATCGCGAGAACTACTCAGGAGAAGAAATTTGTCTGGTAGTTCGAAATCTCACGAGAACTGCTTAAAATTGAAAAGCGCCAAGTTTTTGCTCATTGGCTTAAACAGGACAGCAGTTTTTTTTTTAAATCTTGTGTACAGGACTCTGACACTTCATTAAATTCTAGAAGCACATAGCATAGCAAAATTAAAACAGTTTTTGTATAAATTCTGGATTTCTACATGTTCAGGAGACACAATGAACTAACAAATTTAACAAGACAATTTTTATTTTTTTTCCTTTACAAGTCCATTTATATTATATACATTATGTAAACAAAAACAAGACACGAGCTCAACACTAACATGCGCACAGAAAATATATATGGCCAAAAAGCAGTGTAATATTTATTTCTACCCAGTTATTGAACACAGTTTGACCTGGATTTACATCAGCTTTGGGGTACCGGCTACACGAATACTTCACTTAAGAGCTGACATTCATGTGAAGAATTTCAAATAATTATTTTCAAACACATAGAAATGTGATTGCAATAAACATACTATAAAAACGTGACACTATAAATATTGTTCAGGTATTTTCTTACAAAAACTATGTACATTTAAAATTTTTTAGTCCTTTCAATAAACCATATTTTTATGCGACTATACAACATAGAACTACAATACAAAACTGGTATGAAACAAATACCACCACTAACATAAGACAGTCATGAAGGATTGAAATGCAGTCTTGAAACCTGTATTACTCAAAACACTTTGGCCATCATGATGCAAATGTGGTCGAAGTCAAAAACAAGACTTGAGTGAGTCAAAATGTCTGATGGCACCATGCTAGATGTGTATTAATTTTGAAGGCTGTTTCAAATATCTCATCTCACAATATGGAGAACAATCAATAAAATAAAACAGCAGCAAGAAATTTTAGAGCAGCATTGAAAAAGAAGATGTAGAAAATATCTTGCGGGTCCATACAATCTTGCCTAAAGCTGAACAGAAGTGGTAACAGAGCTAACACAGAACACAAAACTACAGTATGAAAACAAAAAGTCACTTTTTATTTCTCAACACACACACACATCTTTCACATGATGAACCGATTTAAACACAGATGTGGAAACTGAGAATGAGAAGGGAAACCATGAACAGTCCATCAAGCAGATATACAAATAGGAATGGAGGGGGGGAAAAGTGATTTGTCATGAAGGTGCAGGCCTTCGAGCACCAAGTTCGAGGCTAATTGCCCCACACTGGCTGCACAAAACGTGCCTGTAGTGTAGCAGTTAGGTCACAGTAATACCAGCACTGTCCTTGCTTTTCTCGATGTATGTGGGCGAGCTGTTTCTGTCCGATATTGATCCTGCGCAGGAAGGAAGTGATTGTGTGGCAGGAGAGTGGCCTGATGGTTTAACTGAGGGCTCTGAGTTTGGCTCTGCCTCCGGTTCCTGCTGCGACGCTGTGGCTAGCAGAATGGAAACGAAATTACATTAGAACACGCATACAACACGTGTACTGACATCTTCATGTAGTATCTAAATTATGCAGAGTGTCCACTACAGTAGTCTGTTACCGGACTGTGTGCAGGACTTCATGTGTTCAGGCCAGTGGGCTTGCTGGCAGGGGTAATCACAGTAACTCGTGTTCCAGCAGCAGTAGAAGATGGCCTCCTTCCTGCAGTTTGCACACCACTGTTTCTTTTTGGTCTCGTCCACTGCCTGCTGCTTTTCCAACTCCATCTGCTTCTTCATCTCGGCCACCAAACGTTCCTTTTCTTGCTCCAGACTCTGTCTCATTTCTGCCATTGTCAGCTCTGCATTTAGAAAAATAAACCCATGTACTTACAGACATTATGTGTCTGAAATCACATCGTGTTGTTACAATTCTGAAGGCAGAACGCCTACCCAAGTTGTGCTTCATTTCTGACAACTCTTGTTGATGCAGCCACTGGAGCTTTTCAATCTCTATCCTCAGCCTTCGAATCTGTGGGAAAATTTAAGAATATAAAAAAAAAACACTTTGAATACATATTCACGTAAAAAGACAATCTTGGAAAAATAATTTAAAAAGTAATTTGGTGCTCAAAGAACCAGAGCCTTGGATCAACACCACCAAATGACCTAAAATAATTCAAAAACTAAAACTAAACTAAAATACAGAAGCAATGTAACAACACCCTATAATTTACTTAAATAATAAAAGGAAAAAATAACAACAATAACTTTATGTATGACCTTTACCGCTTCACATCTTGGAAGTAAAAATCTGATTCACTTTTCTTAACACAACTGCTTCAGCTCATCGGGGCAAGTAAAAGTTCGTGCACAGCTCCTGATGCAGCGTTTCAGTTGGGTGAAGGTGTGAACTTTGAGTGCACTGCAACACTTTGTTGGTCTTTCAGATGTTTTTGGTGTGGCCAGTGCTGCACGTTACATACAATGTTGCCTTATATTAGTGTACAAAGTCCACAGCTGGTGTTACTGTGTTTATGATGACGTGCACTGTGTTTTGGCCCAACATGTCCAGTTTTCGGTCAGACTCAACTTTTCAAATTTAAGCAATGATGCCCTGTTCTCTTACGGGAGGAAAATAAAAAGGGAGGTACGCACTTTCACCTGTTTCCTTTGACCAACACAGTTTTCTTAAACATAAGTACTGAATGTGTTAACTGAGACAATATCAGTCTGACCTCAGAGTGAACTTACTGTTGACGATGTAATATAACGTGTTATGGTTTTCCTGAGCTTATTTTTACCTATTTTAATAACCAAATAAGCACGTCATAATTGTCAAACTTTTTTCAAAGTTGGTGTTCTTACCTTCTTTTATGACTGTATCATATTATTAAGACAAACTAATAAGCACTCATTTTGCCAGGTTTTACCTCTGCAATTGTGTTTCCTGATGTGTTTTTAGAAAGATCATTGTAGATTTCAGTCATTGTCCCTTTTATTGTGTCCATGATCTAAAAATAGAATGGGGGGGGAAAAAATCATGGCATTTTAATCGTGATATATACTCTATATGTTCCAATATTCTCACAATACATCACATGAAGTTCATCTAAAAAATTAATCTGATAACCTAATTTTAACAACAGGGTTAGACTTTCCACCTACTTTGTTTGTGTATTTAGCAATATCTGCTGCTACATCTGCTGAGACTGTAGGGATCTGTACGTCCCCTGACACGAAAGAGGAGCTTGCAGATGTGACCTGTCCAGCTGCTGATGAGGACGCACCCTGAGGCGGGTCTTTCTGTTGCACTGTACGTGATGAGGACATGAAACACAGTTTTAAATCGAGCTTTTCATTTTTACCGTTACGACGGGGCACATAAGCAGCACGGTGCATTTACCTTTGGCTGCTTGTCGGGTCTGATAGCGAGTGCTGGAGGACGAGCTCTGTTGCTGGGACTGCAGCTGCTGCGGGCTGCGTGTCTGCGCCGGACTCGGGGCCTGCGTCTGCACAGCGGGCACAGCTGGCTGCTCCCCCTGCTGCTGCTGCCTCTGAACCTTCTGCATGTGCCACTTCTGGGATGACGTCTGAAACTTGGTTGGATTCCAAACGACTGCCCGCTGCACAGCCTGAGCGGTCTCTTTAGGCAGCAGTGGGCGCTGTTTCTTTACAGCCGTCGGTGCTGGGGATGTTGCCGAAACGGGTGAAGAGGCACTGGTAGTTGTGGCGACACTGGGCTGACCAGATGCTGCGCTAGAAGCAAGGTTGAGGGCACCCGTGATGGAAGGCTGCGAGGAGTCTTTTAGGTTGGGGGCAGTTTCCCGTGTCGGTGCACCTGATGCTGCAGACGAGGACGGTTTACCTGAGGAGAAAGCAATATTTTAATATTTTTAAAGGGTCGGACATTCTGGGTCATTAAATTAAGCTCTTTCAACACAATAATTTAAGCCACTTTGAAGGGTACAATAAATATTTATGCTTCAAAAGAGAAATCTCTACTAATCAACCCTTTCTCCAAATGGTTCAGTTTGCTAAAATTATTCAAAAAAATACAAAAGAGTTGTTGAATAAAAATGTATCTGTCCTTTGAAAATAAATATGCCATCCGAAAAGTTGAAAAACCACAAAATGTTTAGCCATCAATGCCAGCAGTACGTCTGTGTTTACAGTCACAACTAAAATTAATGGATGTTTTGACTTCTTGTTCCTTGACCTAACATGCTCTGGTGCAAAAATACCAGGTGCTGAAAGCTATGACGCAATTTAGACCAAATGAAACCAAACACTGGCAGAAAAAAAGTGTCTCTTGATATTCACTTCATAATTTATCAGACACCACAAACGGAACCTGTTGCATGCAAAAACAAGCACGTTTGCTGTCAGGAACGCTTTCCCTCCTTGCTTTTTCCAATCATTGTTTGATTCAGCCTGGCTTTAGGTGACAAGACTTCTGTCACTATGATAAATTTAAAACAGAATTTTTAATTTAGAGAGCAATATCAGAATTCACGTGTCAACTAAACCCTCGGCCAGCTTCTTTCTAATTACTCTGAGCTCCAACTTTCAGCCTTGTAGATGAGTTGTTTTATAGGAAACATCACACCAAGAAGGTCTTTGTATTTTTTTTTCTCTTGCAGCTGACACGTCTCAATTAGTTTTCTTTAGGGGCAAATTATGAGATCACAAAACTGATCGTTTTTCTTTTTTAAACACCCACTTGCTTTGAAGACATTTAATTTCTTTACAGCAACTACTGACACTTCAAAAAATGTCTGTTATGACTAAAACTATGTTAAGTAAAAGCTAATGGAAATAACATCGCTGTAACATTTGATAAAAGGTTAATCTGTCCCGCTGCCTGTTGCAGAAGACTAACAGACTATTATTGTGTAAAGGAGAGGAGTTGTGACATGCTCCCACCTTACTGAGTGTGCACTCTAACATTAAGACTGAAAGGTTTTATTTTCTACCCGGTTCTAAGACTTATTAGTCACACAGAAAATGTCAGGAAGAAATATACGGTACTTTGAGGCCTCACCTTCCAATTTGGAAGCATTAGACTCTTTGAGAGTTTTGGCAGCTGAGGACCCCTGCTCTCTTCTCTGCCTCTTTGATTCACGGCCTCCATGTTCATCTCCCAGGTCAATGACGAGCTCTCTTTCAGAGTCAGAGTCCTGCTCAGCCACTGATGCTGAGGCTGCTGCTTTACCCTCCTCTGACAGTTTAGGCTTTTCAGTGGGGGGCTGAGACTGGGGCGTCTTGGGCTTGTCTTGCGGATCCTTATCTGGGCCACTGCAGCCCTGCTTCTCTTTACACAAAGGTTCAGAGGTGCCTTTATCCCCGGTCCCTGGAACGCCCTCCTTACTCTCTCCCTCCGTGCTTGCTTTAGACTTTTTTCTTTCCACTTTGTTCTTGTCCTCTGGTGCAGTGCTCTTTGGCCTATGTTCTTCATCACTGAGATATTCGCTGTCACTTGAGTCTGATTTCTCAGAGTCTTCAGAGTCACTGTGATCCACATCTTTATACACATCTTCAGAAATCTCATCAATTCCTGTATGGAAAAATAGATGTTCGTGATTGGGTTTTTTTAAGCGTGTTACATTATTTCAGTTGTAAAGATTAAAGATGAACCTCTTTTATTGAATTAGTTTAACATCAATCACCTTATCCAGCCTGTTCCCAGACATCAGCTGTTCCACAGTGTAATACTTGCAAAGTTTCTGGTTAAAACTGAGCTAAATCAGTATTAAGTTTGAGATATAGATGTGAAAATACGTATCAAATCCAAATGATTCTTTCTAACAGCGACTAAACCCAACAATTGAATTAAACACAATTATATGTACCAAGCTGTGCCTTGCAACTTTCTATAGTTTTGTCCAGACTTCGGATGGGTCTTTTTGGAGTAGCAACAGTTGTTGATGCTGCTTGTTGTTGTTGCTGCTGCTGTTGCACAGTCTCACTTAACTCCTTTAGATCCATTTCAGCCTTCACTCGGTCTGATTCAGACAGAATCACAAATTAAGTGGTATAACAAACATGAAGGTATGAATGCTAACCTTGTGATAATGTACATGAAATTTATTTGACCAAGGGACACTGACCAAGGTTGAGATTGAGAATGCCACCTGACCCTGCAGTCCTCTCTTGCTTGGGCACCAGTCCAGCGTTGAAGGGCTTTGGACTGCCCGTCACACTTCCAGCTGGACCCAACTTCCCTGACACAGGAGATGCTGGAATTATCAGATAAAAAGGGAGACAAAAGACTAATTATCTGGCCTTTAAAAATTTCTGCAACGCAATTTTAAGAAGCAACACTACACTTTTGTCGTCCCGGGAAATGAAATGTGAAATGAAAATTACCAGTGCAGTCCATTGATTCCTCTCCTGTGCTGTAGTGCAAAGCAGGATTCCTGTTGGTCTTCTCAATCTCTTGCTCTCCATCAGACCCTGTGTGAACTGAGGAGTTGGTGCTCATAGGGGACCGGGGCATGTCCGTCATCGAGGCCCGCCGACTCATAGCGCTAGGTGTGGACGTCTTGTTAAGGATCATCTTGGGAGAAGAGTTAATATCGAAGTTAAAGCGAAGTTTGTCTGGTTTCTCCGTTTTCACTGTCCCAGCACTGGGATTGGAGGGGTCCAGTAGCATCTGTAGCTGGTTGTTGGGTGTGTAGGGAGTGCGAAACGGTGCGTAGTTAAAAACACCAAATTTCTTGCGTATATTTTCTACGTAGACCTCCATCTCTTGCATGGCACTGTTGAAAATGCTCTTTGTTTTCTTTACAGAGAAAGGGATCTCTTTGGACATCAGGTAGCAGTTATTAATGGGAACCCAGGCCCTGCATGAAATAGAGCACAACGCACAAACAGTCAACCTAAATAAAAAAAAGTAACATTCCTTGTAGGAATGCAACTTGCTTGACAAAGTTTAACCAAACGAGCTGTACGATGAGTTAGTGTTTGCAATGTACTGTATGTTGGGGATGACTCCATGCTACTGCCACACAGCTCAATATCTGTAAAAATGTTGAATTTTAGGCCTTTCTTGTGTTCACTAATGACAACAATCTGTGGTGGCTGTCTTGTAATGGATTGACTCCAAAAGTTAATCAGCTGAAGATGTACATCCAGTGATTACTTTGGAGAGTTTTACAAAAATCTGACCATAGTTTCGTGAGATATTTTGCCAAGAAACAAATAAACAAAGAACACACTCACAGACAATTACATGGTCACCAACAAAAGGAAGGAAACTACTCCTGGTTAAAGTTTGCTCAGTCACTAGTCTTTAGTGCTCAAAGCACATCCCACCTGTCATGTTGCCCAAAGAAGCGTGCATCTACTTGTCCATCCTTTTCTCGAAGTGCTTTTGCGGGCCAAAAAGGAAACCCCTTCAGCTTAGCCCAGACCAGGGGGTGGGGTTGACTCTGTTGAAAAATGGCAAAGTAATACAATGAAGTGCATCACAGCTCAGGAGACCACTGTACCGAGCATAAATCAAAAGTAAATATTGCTTCAAGACAAAGCAGAGACGTACACATGGCTCACAAAACCAGTTATCGCGTTTTTGGCATGAAGACAGATAGCACTCCGGACACACCTCAATCTCATTCATCTGAAAAGGGAAATATAGATGAGAATCAAAATTATACATGAATTAGATGATGTTGCCTTCAATCCATCAGAAAAGTGCCTTTACCTCATGTTCACAGATCTTGACAATGACTTTTGCAGTTGCAGTTAGTTTGTGATTACCTGAAACAAAGTCATGAGTTGTGTTCACATAATCGAATTTTACACTGTGTAAGTATTTACATCTGTCAAAATACCGAACCTCCATTATAGATGATGCAGTTGTGTAAGATCCATTTTATATCAGCAAGAAAAGCCTCAGTGCAGCCATACATTTTCTTTTTCACATTCTATTAGAAAGTAAAGATCAGGGACAATTAAGAAATTTCAGGGTAAAAAAATGACCTGATTACATTTTTACATACATTTTTATGCAGTCAAACTTGTGTTTTCATCTATCTGTAAGTTTTATTTTCAATTCAATTACACCAAAAATAAGCATTTTCCTAAGCCTTAATACCTTTTCTATAGTACTCAAGTCCATAGGGTGAAAAATGTACTCTGCGTAATCCGGGTGCTGTTCCAGAGACACTGGCTTCTGAAAAGGCTCGGTCTGCTCATTTAAAACAAAAACAATCAGACAAAGCAGGTAAAGAAAATGAATGGATGTGTTTAAGTAAAAAAGTAAGCCTCGGTCTTTTATATACAAAGATTTGAAAACTTTCTCACCCCAGGCTGTTTGATCTTCTGGAGTGCAAATTTCAGCAGGTAGGAGAGCTGGTCTATTGTTAGCATCGTCATTGCCTTACTCTGGGTTTCAATGCATTCAGCAACTGTTATTTTCTGAAAAACAAAAAAAGGAATACGTCACTAAAAAAAAAAAAAACAGCTGAATAAATTATCAATAAAGCAAGTTGAGTATTAATTTTTGTTAAATTGCTATTGCATAAAATCGTTTAATTTAGCCTGTAAAAATGTGAAACCGAAAGCTATTCTCTTTGTGTAAATTAAAAAAGTCCAAGTCAGAGGTGGGCAATCCTGGTCCTCGAGGGCCACTATCCTGTATGTTTTCCTCATTTCTCTCTCAACACACCTGGCTTGAAGGAATGGGCGATGAACAGACACCTGAATAACTTAAAAACAAAATTTAATCACTGAATCAGGTGTGTTGGAGCAGCAAAATAACTAAAACATGGAGAATAGTGGCCGTCGGAGACCAGGACAGCCCACCCCTGGTCCATACACGTATTAGTTGTGCTCCAACAACTAGTCAACAACTGTCTAAAGCAAGTTATAATTTATCTTTTCTCTGGCCGAAGCAGCTCACGAACAACTGCAGCGTGACACCTCCTTGTGTCATGCTTAAATCTCACAATAATTTGCAAACACACACACACACACACGGGTGTCTTCAGCGTGATACCTCACACTCTGGACAGAACCAGTCGCCCTCGGGCTCGGCTGGTAGTTTGAGGCACTTGGCGTGGTACACCCTGGGGCAGAGCTCACAGCAGAGCACCTGGCCCTCGCGGTGGCACAGCCAGCAGTAGAAGTCATTCCTGCCGTCCTGCGGTACAACATCAACAGGGTCTGTGGTGAGTGCTGGCTGCTTCATATAGTAAAAGGGACCATGTCTTAGCTCTGACTGAAATGCAGGCAAGAGAAACAAGGGGTAGGTTTCAAAACCACGCAGGAACACAAAAAGGTGCAGTGCAACAGAAAACAAGGCAGTATTAGGGGGGGTGGGGATGGGGGTGAGCAGGGTAAGCAGCACAGGGGACAATCAAAACAGAACCAAATACTTTTTAAGCAAAACAAAAAGCTAGATTATCCAAACCCACTCGTACCAAAATATGATTTAGCAAGTGAGATTAAAACAGTGACAAAAAATACAAAGCATGATGTGGATCTTTGCTTAATACTCAATGATACTAACGTTGTAATGTTACGTTACTGGATACAGAAACATAAGTAAATTTAAGTTGCAACATACTTTTCAGTCAAAATCAACTTCTGCTTACATAACTGTTTGTTTGAAGTGCTAAAGCTCAGCTACAAAAAAACCCTACACACCATGTTTATATCAAAGAAACTAAATACATTTTTAATGATCAGGTCAGGCAATTGTGGGGGGAAAAGGATCAATCACCACAACACTATTACTAAAAGGCCAGTTTAAATAAAAGAGAAAAGCTGGACTAAACCGATATTTAGTGAAGAAAAATTCATAACAGCAGTTATCACAAAAATAAAAAGCAAAACTCTCCAAAGGTTACACGTATTCTGATTTAACGGTCATTTATGTCACAGATATAAACATTTTCTTCAATTCTTAGATTATTTTTTAAAACTTTAATTTCTCTTTGCATTCATACTCAAGTGGGTTCATTAGAGTATATCAGAACCGTTTGTTACTTCACTGTTGCCAGATTGACTTTGTTTTATGTCATAAAGGCTGACACGGTTTGCACGACAACCGTTTCATCGATGTATACGCTGGGATGGATGGCAGCTGTCAGTGCTGAGGCTGTGTTCAACGTTTAACTACGGTCACATTACAGATGGTCCCCGTTTTGTTGGAGCACTAACATATGAGCTTAAAGTCCTGAAAATTCATGCCGTGTGGACAAAATAAGATAGTTTCTGTATGAAAAAGTATCTTTAGCTTTGTGTAGAAGAAAAACTAGACAAATGTCATATTGTCAAAACTGTTTGGGGGCCGGTTATCTTCAGAAATCTTTATAATCTTACAGCTTCCTGATCAAAGTAAAGCATCTACGCTTTTTTTCTCTATACTAATAATAACTAGCAGAGTTTGTGAAGGAAATCCACCTCTCCATTACTTTACACGGTGTTATAAAACATTACTCACTTTTATTTTTCTCATTCAAAATTCTCCATCAAAGTAAAAAAAAGGAGCTATGGTTCTTTAAATCTCACATTTCTAAAATTAAAACTTGATCAGGCTAAAATAATTAAGGCTTTTTAAAACGTCACTTTTCCCAACACATTGTCTGAACAATTTGTGTTAAGAGTACAAAATGACTAGCACTTGTGCAAATCTTCCTACTGGAGCACAGAAGCAGCTA
>JAVKLF010000152.1:6096566-6113780 GCA_034783495.1 Millerichthys robustus | reverse complement strand
GAGTAGGAGGACAAACCAAAACTTTCCTTGACTTAAATGTGTTTAATATTTGGGATATAGTTTAAAATTTGGATCGATAGAGCTGTTGCCCCCCCAGCAAGAACGTCGCCGGTGGGTAACAGATAATGGATGGATGAATTAAATACAATCACCTGATCATTACAGGAAAGTTTGAAAACTTATTAAATTATCCTCATAATATATTTAAAATGATATTTTAATAAGTTTAAAGTTTATGTGCTGTAACCCTTTTTTTCTGATTTCACAGAACTTTTCATGGTTTTGTAATTAAAAGCGGGATGTCAGCAGAGCTGAACACTGATTTCTTTTCTCTTACGCTCCCTGCAGCAGCTTTTCCCTCATGGTCAGGAAGTCCATGGGGTTCTTGATGATGCGGCGGTAGCCCGGCACCAGTCGCGGATTGACGGGTTCGAGGAACGGCCAGGCATCTGCGTGGGCCTCCATCTCCATCAGAATGATCCTGGGGGAGGGGCGGAGAAAATCAAGCAGAACGCTTCCTGTTACTGCGTGTTATAATGACATCACTCTGCGTGTGAAACGGCGAGGAACTCACTCGCAGAACGTGAGGTCGGGTTGGTTGCGCGTTGTCATGCGACGTCGTTTGGTGCCGCCTCCTTCTCCGGAGTAACGGGAGGAGGATGGAGGAGGGGGAGGAGGAGGAGGAGGGGCGGCCTCTTTGTGTCGCGTTGTCATGCCGCCGCCGCCGCCGCTGCGTCGTCTCATCGTCTCATCCTCGGAGCTGTCGTCTTCGTACCTCTTCTTCTTCACCCTGGTGCGCGTTTTGGATAGACGCTCTGTTTCTTCTCCTTCCTACAGAGAAAAAAATAAACCAATGAGCTGCAGTGAACACGTTTCTTCAAACAAAACAGCCAGACGTTTGGATCAGGAGGAAAAAAAAGTCACGTAAGAGGCTCTTACCTTAGCGACACAAGTCGGACAAAACCAGTCTCCCTCTGGCACCTGAGTGATTTTAGGCCGCAGGCAGTACATGTGGCAGCCCCGATCGCAGCTGTCGCACAGCAGGAGGCACTCGTCGTTGTCGCCCTTCTTACAAATCTGGCAAGTCTGTAAAAACACAGGTTGCAGCAAGACTAGAGAGATTAACCTGAGCTCGGTTGGACATTTTGTGAAATGAGCCACGAGCAGTTTGCCGACAGACGTCTTACCACTTTAGTAACGGATCTTTCCCACGCGATGGCCTTCTCCAGCTGAAGCAAACAAAGACAGAGCTGCGGAGCGCTGCGGCAGCGATCCAGGGCCTGACGCCACGTTCGGAGTCGAGAGGTGATTTCACTCTCCAGGCTGAAACGTATCAATGGTAGGAAATAAATTTGAATTCAAAGAAAAAGCGGCGTCGCCTGTCGTTTCACCTGGAGGCTGGCCTCACCTGAAGACGTCCAGCGGCTGCTCCTCTCCGGGTGTGGGGGTGAGGGGGGCCAGGCGCATCACCTCAGCCGGGTTCCAGAGCGGCTCCTTCAGGTAGCGCCTCTCGATGTTCCTCTCCAGGTTGGCCAGCCGCAGGATGGCCAGGTCCAGCGGGTGCGTGGCGATGCGGGGGAGGCCCGACCACTCCTTCTTGGTTCGAACGATCCAGTCGTCACGTGGGTCCACGTCGTGCTCGTAGTACTGAAGGTCGTCACGGGTTGAGTCGGGATCTGGGATTGTATAGGGCTAAAAAAAGGGGGGGGAGGTTAGACCGTATTTTGTTTGTCTATCAAAGTTTTTTCTTTTAATCTGGAAAAGGGTTACCTGAAATTCAGGCATGGGTGTTTCTGGGCCCATCTCAGCCTCGTTTATTGCCCCCTGAGGAAGGGCCTTGAAGAAGCAGATAAAAGCATTTTACACACTTTTTTTACACTAATCAATTTTAGACATACAATAAACATATTTCTTGTTCGATTTATAGTTTGTTTTGAGTTCAGTTTGACTCCAACCTTCAGATGTAAATCAGCAGCGACGACCCGCTGCTCGAGGTCCTCCACCCACCGAAGGGCGCTGACGTCCGTCTCCATGGCCTTCTCCTGCACCTGCCAGGGCTGCTGCAGCGCCTCCAGCAGCACGTCTTTTTCGTCCGGCTTCGACTCAAACAGTGGATCTGGTTTAAAAGGACCCGAGGAGTTGCGAACGGGTTAGGCACAGAGGTGGCTTGACCCCTGATGGGTGTGATGAACTCACCTTGGATGGGTGTGGTGCACATCTCCACTAAGCTCTCCATGTGTTTTGCTAAATGTTTATGTAGCACCTTCTCCCTGACGCCCCTAGGATGGAGGGACTGTAAAGTGGTATAAAGCTCCTGTGGTTCTTTGATCCACCACCACCCACGCACCATCGCTGGAAACCAAACAGAAGAGCTGGGTGTCAGACGAAGTGAAAGGAAAATAAATCCAATTTCTCAGCCTGCTTACTTATAATCAGAAACTACTTACATGCAGGTATGGGCTTCACCACGAGCTGAGTGAAGAACTGCTGCTCGAGCTCCTGGAAGGCCGAGTTGGGCGGGCGGCCGCGGCGTTTAGCGGCGGCTGCTCGGGATCCTCTGCGGGCGGGACTGCTGCCTCTGCTGCCTCTCCTGCGCCTTCGAGCTGGCCTGGCAGGGGTGGCTGGGGGAGGGGGAGGAGGAGGGGGAATGGGAGCAGGCAGAATCTGAGAGGCTTCCGGAGGAGCACCCCCGGGCGCAGCCTGAGCACCACCTGTCTGGGTGATGTCCGGTAGGGCTGCCGGGGCCTCGAGGTCAGCAGGAGCCAGGTTTGGTAGGAGTGGTTCAGGCTGAGGAGTGAGGAGAACAGTTTTTTTGTTTAGATCGCACAGATTCACATTCAAGATACACACTGACGTTTATATACGCATTTCTGCGGAGGCAGACCTGCAGGAGTGGAGCGGCGAGTGCTGGCAGAGCGCTCGGCATCTGAGGCAGCAGTTTGGGGGGTGAGCTCGGTGAGGGCGCCACCTGGGGCTCCGTCAGAGAGTTATCATCGCACGGCTGTTTGGGGAGCAGGTTGAACCACTGGCCCTGTTTCTCTGCCATCTCTTTGACCGTCTCCTCCGGACGATTACACGTCGGTGCGTCGCCCGTCGTCGAGCACGCGCCGTTGGTCGCCGCCTCCTGGGATTGGCTGAGCCAGCTCTTGAAGGCCGCTTGCGTGAGGTCCAACAAGCCCCCGTTTGGCTGCCCCGGCGCCTCTTCTCCCACAGACCTGACGCTGCTACGGCGCCGGCGCCGGATCTTTGCTGTGCGGAGGTGAAGCTCCACTTCGGGCTTGATCTTTCGAGGGCGCCCGCGGCCTCGCTGCGTGCTCATGAGGGACGCGGTACCGGGAAGAGGGTCCTCCTCTGGAGAGAGGGTCTGGGCTGGAGCTGAGGTGGCTGAAGACTGAGAGGAAGGCGGAGGAGGAGGAGTGGGCGGCATGGGAGCCTCCTCAACCTTCGGCTCCTTTTTGAGGAAGGTCACAGGAACCTCAGCAATAAGGGCATCTCCTGAAGCTAGAAGATGAAAGTGTGACAAACAGCATTTAAATATATATATTTAAAACATGACAGTTCGGACAACTTTAAAAAACATCTCATTCTTAAAACTCACTCAGCAGCTCTTCAGGTCCTTCAACCAGAATTCCTCCAAGGTGAGGTAGAGCCAAGTACCTGCGACGGTAACGGTCCTGCCCGAGCATTATGATTCGCATGGAATGAGACGACTGTAGCAGCTTTCTACGGAAAAGCGCTTGGCGCTGTTGAAGAAGGAAAACCGTGTTTAATATAAATAAAAGTAGATCCATGGAACTGCTGTGTCCGAGTTGTACCAGCCTTACTTTGGTTAGCTTATCTATGTGCTTTTCAAGTTCTGGAATGCTGGCACTGGTGGGACTCTCACTCTGTAGAAAATAAAATAAGTTAACGAGATGCCAAAAGAACCGAACTGTAACCCTGACGCACTCCAGGCGACACGCACATCACTGAGTTTGGTCTCTTCTTTGCGTGCGCGCAGGTTTCCTCTCTCCAGGATCAGACTGCTCTCCTCCAAACTGTGGTTCTCTTCTTCAGCTACTCTGGCGCTGCGTCTCCTCTCCTCGAAACACAGCTCCTCCTCGGAGCGCCCCGTGCGACGTGCTAGCGCCGCCTTGAGCCTGGCAGGGAGAGAACGATCGCGAGCGATGTTTGTCTGAAATTTGTTACATTTAGCTGGTGTTTGAAGGAGAAAAGAAACTTACTTGCGTAGCTTCCCCTCGATGATCCACTTGTTCTTCCTGTAGGTTGTCATGTTTTCTAATGTGTTGTCAATGTCGCTAAAATAAGAAGTGCGCACACGTAAGCACAGTCACAGATGTTGCAACGATTTGGGAACAGAATGTCAGCTTGTGAGCCTCACCTTGTCACAATGTTGCTGCTGTTCAGCTCCTCCACCAGGTAACCCAGGATAGCTGCCTTGGTGTCAGGAGGCAGAACGTGGAAGGTTTTGGTCCTCAGGGTGTTGCAAACTTCTGTCTCATAACCGTGGGATTCCAAATAAATCCGAAGGGCTTCTGAGACCGTGCCACGGGTCAGATCCAAGTCCACCAGCTTTTCTCCAAGAATCTTCACTGACTGTAGCGTGAGAGGCGGGAAATACAATCTGCATTAAAACAGAGGTCTTCGACCCTGTTCCTGGTGACCCACTGATTCAAATAATTAAATCCTCTACTCAGAATGTCACCGAGTTTAGCAGATTGACAACCACTCATTGATTTCAGCCAGGTGTTGAAACAGGGAAGCAGGTCACGAGGAACAGGGTTGAAGGCCTCTGCATCAAAACGTTTAACGGACGTCGCAGATTTATTGACATCAACACTGAACCGTGATCACACACCTGATAATAAGACGGGAGACCTGGATCTTGCAGTACCGCCTCCACCAGCTTTATGAGGAGATCCTGGACCTCTCCTTGGCTGTCCCCCAAGCCAAGCAGACCTTCCTGCAGGGTAGCGAGGCTGGGAATGTCCTTGGGTACCTCGAGACCGACCACCTTTCCGTAACCGTGCAGGAACTCCACCACGGCCAGGCAGTGTGCAAACGCTGCTCCGGAGAGAACCAGACCGGGAATGTGGGACAGCTCAGGCAGAGGCTGGAGGAGTGAAAAGTTCACAGGAGCTTAACACCAATTATTTCCCAACCCAAAGACAACCATGAATTGTGCTCAAGTGAAAACTCACCTTGTGATCAGTGAGACACATGTCCTCTGTGGGCTTCTTCAGCTCTTCTGTGATCAGCTGCTGCCTCTTCCGCTCCTCCAGACGCCTCTGGGCCTGAGCTCTCCGCTCTGCTGTTCTTTTCGCTGCCAGAGCAGCCTGAGCTGCCGCCTCCGCCTCCGCCTGGGCTTTGGCCAGGGCCTTGGCTTTGCTCCGTGCGCTCACCGCCCTGTTACTCTGGGCCACAGGTGCCTGCCGGACGGGCGAGGTGGCTTCGCTTTTCACCGACCTCCTGCGGCGGGGCTTTTTCACCTCCGCCACAGACTCGACATCTGTGACCTGTGGGGCTGCGGGGTCAGTTGGTTCAGCCTTTGCCTCCAGGGGTTTGACGTCTTGCTCGAGCTAAAAGCCCAAAGAGAAATGAGAAAATCAAAATGTAAAAAGACATGAAGATGAGGACATTGGTGTCGATTATTTAAGAGTTTTGACTGTTAGTTGCTAACTTTTGCTCTCTTTTTCTCCTCTTTCATCTTCTTAACCTTTAAATCCTCCCTTCTCTTCATTCTTGCCTGAAAAACAAAAACAAAAAAACAAAATGAGGGCAAGATCTGAAAAGTGGACCTATTCGGTACTAAAACCAGTCTGAAAGACATACCTTTCTTTTCATTTTCTTCTTGATTTTTACAAGTTTCTCTTTTTCCTCCTCTGTAAGAGTTTCTGTAAGAGCGGGACACCAAACAGCAGTCAGCTGAAAAACAAACTATGAAAACAAAGAAATCTTCAGCTCAAACATCTGCTCACCCTTGGTCTGGAGACGCTTCAGCAGCTTGGCATCCACTTTACTAAGGAGGTCGATCATCTTGATTTTAGGAGGTCTACCAGGGCGGCGAGCCTGCCCCCTCTTCAGGCCTCGAACCCGGGGAGGTTTTTCTTTATCGGGGTTTGGAGGTCTCCCACGCCGACCAGTGATGGCCATGATCATAGAGGGAATTTCCTCGTTAGCCAGAAGAACCCAATCCGTGCCCTGAACGAAAGAATACATGAAGTGTACCTCATTTCTCATATCTTAAAATGCCAAAAGTGTAACTCTCAATGGGTTTTTGATCAAAATCCTTTGCAGCGAAGAACAAAAGACGTTTTTCAAACCTCGGATGATTCTCTTTCTTCGTAGAAGTCTCCGACGGGCATGCGTGGACTGAAGCTGAAGTGTTCTCTGGTGACCACGCCGTCCGAGTGTTTCTTCAGGTACTGGGAGAAGAAAAAGTCAGGGTTGTGACGCCAGGACTACATAATCATCTATGACCACAAATTATACCACTTCACAAAGCCTGTTAGGGTGAGGGATTAAAAACCAGGGAAATTCACCTTGATAATTTCTGGAAACTGCTTCATCCTCCTTCCACAAGGAGTGTAGTACCAGGTCTCACCCTTCATGCGGTTCTCAATTTTCTTCACACGAATCTCCCTCTTCCACCTACAATCAAGGCAGTTTCTTGTTACATTTCTGCTGCAGCTTTCAGCAAATATTTGGTTTTATAACTTTATGACTTCAGTGCCTTCTACATTCTTACAAATAACAAATCCCATAAATAATAAAGATCCTACAATCTTTTTAATAAAATTTGCCTTTAGGATTTTTGGCCCAGTCTTTAGGGTCGTTGCTTTAATGAATTCAGGCTGCAGGTAATTTGTTTACTTTAAGAAGAGCTCTGGATGGTGGGTCATTCAAACCCTTTGACTCTCTTTATTTTTTGTAGATTTGCTGCTGTAGCATGAGACGATTTGAATTAACGATCCACGATCAGACTGATGGCCTCAAGCGTTCCGTGTTTGACTCAACAATTGGGACGATCAGGTAAAAATAAGTTGTCATCTCTTCACTGTGCTTGGAATTTGAACTATGGCTACTGTTTTTAGTTTTGTTTCCTCTGAATGAGGAACTGAACAATCTTAACAGTCGTCATTTATTTTATACATTTTACAGACTAGATCAAATGAAAAAGTTAATTCTGTAAGTTAAACTTCAAAAAAAGATCTAAGCGAGTAATCTGCAACGGAGTCTACTGAGGCCTTTAACAACTATGACTGAAAGAAACAGGAAGAAGAATGGTTACCCATGCTGCAGAGGGAACTGGACCTGCTCTTCTGTGGCAACCCTCCTTCTGTTCGATTCTCCTGTTTAGGAGGAACACAAACAGGCTCAGAAACAAACCCTGCCGCTGTGACATAACATTAACGAGGAAAAACAAGAATATGAACCTGCTTCATTACCTGCAGTGGAGCTATCATCATCATTTTCATCGACATTGGGAGTAGTCGTCTCTGCGTTCCCCTCTTGTTCTTGTTTTTTGATCCTCCTTATCTTTTTGGGTTTCCCAGCGGCTGGGTTGATGGCTGAGGCATTGGCCAGAACGGCTTCGATCGTCGCCGTTATCGGATCGACCTCCTGCGTGAGAGAACCAGCCTCCCCCGACACGCCAGACGCTTCTTTACCATCAAGCTGGAGAGATTTCCTCCTCTTTCTGCCCCTCGCTCTTTTCTCTTTGGCTCCACCCACTTCATCTGCCTTTATCTTCTCTGCTTTTGGCGTTCGAACCCGTGGCCTCCGCTGGACCCTCTCTGGAGCTAAAAAAAAATGTTTTAAGTCAAATCTATTTTTGCTTTAAGAGTAAAGAAAATAAAACAAAGGAGGACTTTTACAAACCTGTGGTTTTAATCAGTATAACCTTTGAGACTCGAGGTCTGCGTGGTTTCCCTGGGGTCGCAGACTGCTCAGAAACTGCTTGGTGCGGGTGTGCAGTGGGGCCGTCCGCTGGGGTACTGAAGGCCACAAATGTCTCCTCTTTGATCTTATAAAAAGGGGTCGCCGTCTCATTTGCAGTGGTCTTAATAATAATGCGTTTAATTGATTCTGGGGTGTCGTGACCACTTTGCTCCCACTTTGTTTCAGGACCTGGCAGAGAAGAAATATTTTTTAAAATAATGATGTCAAAAGCAGACAAGCTATCCGTGTATACACAGCTGTACTTTTTTCAAAATAATACTTAAAAACAAAACTGTTCAAACGCTATTTCTAATATTACTCTAAATACTTCATAAATGTACCTTGAGGAGCCGGCTGAGATGAGACAAAAGGACGGGACACACCACTGGGGGGGACAGGAGGCTCCTCGGTCTGAGAGATGTTTAACGATGACTCCAGCATGGAGCCTCCTGTAAGGTGGCCGCTGTTCCCCGTCTGTTCCGATTCAGATGGTTCCCCTTCCCTGGTCGAGTCCAACGTATCATCTCTGGAGTCTCCCACAGAAAAGCTGCTCTCCCTAGTGCCGTCAAACTGAGACGTGTCCAGCTGAGTGGAGTCGCCTAAAAACGAACCATCGCCACCTAAAAGAGAGGTCTTCTCCAAGACGGAGCTGGTGTCCAGTTTCGATGGGGTGCTGCATGTCGAGCTGTCTTCGTAATAAAAGGCGACGTGAGAAGAGTTGTCATATCTTTGTTCGCTGCTCAGATGTGGCAGCCTTGTGCTTTTAGGCCGAGAGGATTTTACTAGTGAAGCCGACTCTGCACCGGAGTCCTCGTCTGGCCCTGAGACGACACCGATCTTCGTGTGGTGCTTCTCAAAAACTGCTTTTGTGGTCTTCAGATTGACATTGGGGTTATCTGGAGTTTGAGAGGGCTTTCCTGGAAGATCAGGGAAGGGCTTGTGTGAGCAGATTTCTGCTTTAATCGCCTCAGTCGGTTCTACTTGTAATGTTCTTATAATGCTCGAATCGAGTAGAGGGAAGTGCTCTTCTGGTTTTGCATTTCTTTGATTTTCCGCAGCTTTCCCGTCCTCACTGAGACCATGATGCTCCAACTTGGGAGGGGACAGCATCTGTACAGGAGTGGTGGTGTTTGGAGGATGCTGCTCGGTGTAGGAGCTTTGGGCATCTCTAGAAGACTTAACTTTGACCGGAGGTGCAAACGCAGAGGCATCTGGGTTGGACGCGGGCGCAGTCCTGGAGGCTTGAGTGGTTACAGGAGGTAGGGAGAACAGAGGTCGGACTGTAGGTGTGTCTTGGGTCGCACGGGGGGGTGAGGTTACCAACCCTGGAGGCGCTGATGCTGCAGAAGCAGGGGAAAGACCTGCGCTAAAACCTGGAGGAGTGGCTATCTGACACCAGGACGCTGGTGCAGGTTCAGAAAGTTTACTACAAACTGAAGGAGTTTGTGATGAGGATGTTGATAAACATGAGCTAGGTAACGTTGAGGTTGAAGATCCAGATTTGAACATCTGATGGGGAGCCACTCGAGGAGATGTGAAGTTTGTACTCACTGATGAAGTCGCAGGTAATAATCTCGGGGGGGCAGGTTTTTCAAGCGATCCTCCAGATGTGTCAATGAAGCAGGATACCTTGGACCCATGGCCTATGTGCTTCTCTGGAGATGTTATAGGTGGAGAGTAAGAAGCAATGGAGACTAAGGCAGGAGGAGAAGTAGTTGCAGATGGTCCCAAGGCTGTAGGGGGCAGTGCTGACTTTGTCTGATGAACCGAAGTCTCAGATGAAGACGAAACCGAGAGACCGGAAGAACCCCCTGCAAGTCTAGACCTGCTCTCAGTTGAAGCGAGAGATGTAATAAGCTTTGGAGGAGCTACAGGCAGGGAAGAAGACACTTCCTCCTGTGGATGCTTGGGTGTTTTGGGAGATAACTCGGGTGCCAAAGATTTGGGAGGTCTGAGTGCTTGTACTGAAAGAGGAGGTGAGGAAAGTCTGGAAGAAGCAACTGCAGATGGAGCAAAGGATGTTTTGGGAGGTCCTGACATTTGCGGAGGCACAGGCTCAACATCGCAGGATGAGACTACAGGTGCTGATGTGGGAGATCCAGACAACGCAGAGACCCCTGGTGAGGTGTTTGTTAAAGAAACTGAGGACCCTACTTTTGATGCAGACGGTGGGGATGACACGCACGGGGAATGAGAGATAACAACAGAATCTCTGACAGGGGAGGTTATTTCTGAATGTGGAGCTGCTGGCTGAACGGAGCGATGATGATGATGATGATGATGGTCACTTTGAGGACTCGCATGGACAGAGGAAGGTTTGGGTTGATAACTGTCAGTTTTTGGAGACCTCTGGGCAACAGGTGCCCTTTCATTGCCATTATAGCTTGTGTCAGTCTCTTTAACGGATTCCCTCGAATGTCCTAAGAAGAAGAAAAAAAAAGAGTCAAAACTATAAAAAAAAAACCTCAGAGAAAATAAAGTTAATACAACAATAACAAATAGTTACTCTATTAATTATATTTTATTCTATATTTGAGTTTTAGACTAAGATCATCTCATGTTGAGAAAATATGGAATTGTAGCAGTTTTGGTCAAACCTTTAAATTAATGTTATTTGCAATAATTGAAAGCACCCACACTTAAAACATGTTCTGTAAAGGACTCTCAGCTACTACCACACAGAGCTTTAGGTCAGTATTTGTGAAACTCTTTTTTTTTTTATGGTCAGCTGTCTTAATTCCAAAAGTTAATCAGATATTGATGTACTTTTGATTGGGTTTTTTCTGCAAGTTTCATTAAGTTTTTTTCAGTGGTTCAGAAGATGCTTTGTTAACGGACAGGCGCACTAACCCACACATACACAGGCAAAAACATTATCTCCCTCCTTGGCTTTTGACAACATACAGTAAATATTGTGTTGGCACTAGTTGCCACTAGTGAACCACCTGGATGTCAGTTTATTTTCAGACAGGAAAAGACAGCCAAACAGTGACACCTGCTGGTCAAAGTCTGTAACAGCACTCGCTAAATACTTTATCATCAAGTGAAAGTGCAATATAAATAGTTTTCTATTATTATTATCTTTTAGACTTTAGAATACCTGAAATACTGTTGTGTAAAAAAAATAATATAAAGCTGTTGTCCAACATTAGAAAAGCTAATTGTCAACAGCTATGGCTACATCAAATATGACAAAGGGAAATAAAAGCCATTTGACTAGCATGATTCATGTTATGGCCATTAAAAGGAGGAAATGGGATGTAGAATAGCACAGTCTGACTTATCAGGAAGTTAAAGATAGAATCAGCAAAGAAACAATTTCACATGAAGAACTATTTTATGGCACAACTGTGAGAGTCTGAAATTGTGAGGAAAACAAGCGTTACCATGCACTGGAGAAGACATCCCCACACTGGGGGCATGGGGGCTCCGTTCCCTGGCGTGACCTTTGGGTGATCCACAGTCCTGTACTGATGGTGATTTGATTGATGTTGGCGACATCGCCGCAGGCAGAGGACTGCTAGTGCTCGCTCTGCCAACACTGTGGTGCTGTGGGCTGCCGTGCGGAGGAGTCAGATTCTGGGCAGTTGGGGACATCATCTGAGCCTGTCCTTGAGGCTGAGACTGCTGCGTCGACTGCTGCTGTGGAGATGGCACTGACGGGCGATGGGACTGATGCTGGTAAAAGGGCATCCCATTCGGCATCAGGCCGTAATGCTGCTGTTGCTGGTGCTGCTGGTGGTGATGGTGCGGCTGACGGTGGGAGTGGAGGTGCTGCTGTGACGGCTGATGGGCAGGTTGTTGTAGGGACTGCTGCTGGTGCGGCTGTGACGGCGTGATACCCGAACGTGCCTGACTCTGGTAGCTGCCATACACGCCGGGGGAATCGTAGCTCATCTGCTGCGTGCCGGGGTTACTCCTGTTCCAGTACTGGTTTCCTGTCAAAGCAATGTTGGCCGAGCCTGCAGCGGGGGGCTGGCAGGAGCTTTCGACAGCCCCGTTCAGCTGGTACTGTCCCTGACCCTGGAAGTGGTGCTGTGACTGAGGTTGCGCCATCCCAGGTGTGGGCTGCTTCTGGTGCACCCCGTGCCCTGGGGACGTGCTCATGCCTGGACCGTACTGAGGGTGTCCTCCCCACAAGTAGTCATAACCCACGCTGCTCTGGTGGCGGCTGCTCATGTGCGGGTACGGGGCCGACGGCAGGGGGTGGGAACCAGGCATGCTCGACCCAAGTACAGTAGTGACGCCATTCACATTCATTTCGCCGTTCATATCTGTTAGATTCAAGGACAGAATTGTTTCTTGTTTTTTTAAAAGGTCTGCACTGGTAAAACTTACTTGTTGCTAAAGTAGGTTATCCTATCGGATAGTGGAAAACTTACAATAATATTAGATTAGATAACTTTTACATTCAGACACTTCGAACAACTCAAAACACTCTTCGGTTGACTTTTGTAGCAACTACAAAAGCTAAGCTAAAGATAAGGGGAATATGAAAAACATCCTAAAGAATATGATTAAGAAAATATGATCATAGACATGAGCAAACACACAAGAATATGCAGCTCTGAGCTAAAACGGGCATATATATTATAACAAAAGGTGCATTGTCTACAGTTTTAAAGAGATTGCTTTACAAAGGATATCACCTACACATTGTATTATTATAATAAGCTATTATATTGATCTTTATTCAAGGCTGCAGCTCTGAATCTGTCCTCATTCATCAACACATCTGAAAAGCTTTAATTACTCACTCTTCCCCTGTTGAGGGAAACTCATGGAGGACCCATTGGTATAAAGAGAATCCCCTGAGGAGAGTTTCAGTCCTGAGTTTGGTGAGGAGTGGGTGCCATAGTTGAAATGATTATTTGAGTCCATCTAAAGGAAAATGCAAAACGAAACGACATGAATAACTCTGCTGTTACATAGTAGTCGCCTAACAAGATGGTGCAACAGCCGAGAAAAGCCAGGCTCGTTAATAAACGAACAATTATGCACAACCAAGTGATTCACAAATCCATTAAATCGTTTACATCGCAAAGACACATACGGGTGCCATTTCCTCGAGTAAACCGTCGTTTCGCGGTGTGTGTTTTTGGGTGACTGCAGCATGTCAACAACACCATTTCGCTCCAACAACAACCGTCAAAATGTCGCAGCCAGCAGCGGCAGATGCCAGGCCCCAGCGAGTGTAATGGACAAGAGGGATATTACGGTAGGAGCTCATCATTACGGCTGATAAAGCGCTGCTAACCGGAGCGCGGCGTCCACAGTTTAATGGAACCACACAGGCAAAAGCGACGCAAGCATTACAAAGAGGCAATAACTGCGGGGGTAAAGTAATAACAGAAAGATAGGTGTAAAAATAATAACGCACCGTAAAACGCGAGAAGTGTTTCGGTTCACCGTAGTCCTCCAGGAGACTTCATTTCCTAATTTAACAAGGCCATTGCAACGGCAGGCGCCGCGTTAGCCTAGAGGCGCTAGCAGTGCCCCCATATGAACCAAGCATCACTTTAAAGCGCTGCCAGACGGCTGTGCTAACGATTTAATTTATTAGTTTGAGATACGACTTCGGTACGTTAAAGGTTCCCTTCACTTGTTGGCCTGAAACGTCGATCGGCACACGTTACAGTTGTAGGTCCAAGGTTATTTAGCTGGAACATCACAAAAGAACCTCGCTAACAGACGCGAGCTATAAAGCTAACTAATAGCATCCTTAACGTTTATCCGGAGTAAGTAGGTTGCGATGCTAGCCGTATAGCCAGGTAGCAGGTACCGTAACCACGCTGGTTCAGACCCATGTTGCCCATCAGAAATGTAAGAACCAAGTGAATGAAATAGATTAGCAGCCGGTTCGTCAGTTATGACAAACCCAAACATACCCCAAAAAATTAGAATCGAGGACGCATTCCCTTTTGCTCACGGGCTAACAGTCAGCTAGCAGCCAGATGAAGTTACAATGTTTATGCTGCAATTTCTGCAGAGCATCATCCTCCCACACCGCCAACCATCCAAAGTTTTACCGACATTTCACCCAAAAGCTGTCCAACCTTTTAAAAGTCCTTGGGGTTCCGACGGCGCGGGGCGACTTTAAACCTTCGTCTTTTTTGCGGATATGCGGGCGAAGATGACACAGCGATAAATAATAAACATCTATTTCCACCTAACCTTTGGGTTTTAAATTAGCAAACATGGCTGGTGAGGTCCGGTGTAGCCATGATCACAGAACAGAGCGAGCTGGAGAGGCGTCAATGGCGAAACAATAACCACGCTCACAAATATCCGGTGGAAACTTCAACTTATACTTAAGAAATACGATTTTCTCAGTTGTAGCGACACAACATTGTCGTAGAATTATTAATATTGACTATTGTTAAAAATTATGACTCCACGGAGCGAATTAGCATCTAAATATAGTCAAAATGTCAAAAAGTGACCCCTGATAAACTAGTACAACCTTATTATAGTACAATTTATTCAAGTAGTTTATTTTACAAATGCTTTGTAAGTTTTACTTTGTCACCAGAAAATTAGCTCTTTTTTTAGACCACATAAAATTAGTTTACAAAATGTAAGCTTTTAATTTAAGTGCCGGTGAGTAAACAGGATGTTGGTGACATTAACGCCAGCTTCTCATAAATAACAGGGAGGAAATCAGGCCTAAAGAGGAAGTATGCTAATATTCTTCTGGGCCGAAAACCGTCAGGCGTCTGGGTCCTAGCGCCGGAAGTTTAAAGTATGTCTTTTTTTTTGCGCGTGTAGAAAACTACAATTCATAATTGACAGTCAAAGTACTCTAACTAAACGCGACAAAGTCAACTTTTATGGGACAGCTCCATTTACAAACTTTGGCGATATTACATTGACAGAAAAGCGGAAGTGAAAACTTGAGTACCATCCTAAAATAAACAAAATATATCGGGACATAATTGTAATATAATGCAATAAATCAACGTTAAAACTACAGTATGTTTATTTGAACAGACGAGCGTCTATAAAAAATATTACCTCCTTGGGATGCTTTAATTTCTGTCATAAACCAACTATAGTCTATATCAAGGGTGCTCAAATCATTTCCCTATGAGGGCCAAAATGAAAACAAATCTGAGGGCTGTGAGCCAAATGCAATAACATTATACACAAAATGAAATCAGAATTCTATGGAGTAATACCAGTTAAATAAAATAGTTGTAAAATGAGACTATAAAAATACTTATCCCATTTGAAGTGCCATCATCCTGGAGAACTCGATGTTTAAAGCCTCTGAAATCTGTACCCATTCAGAGTTGTACTCTTGAGTTGTAAAGGGAGTGAATATTTATGTAATCAACCTTTTTAAATTACATCTTCATTTAACAGGTCTGTAAAAATTATATTTCACTTTGACACTGAAAGTTATTTTCTTGTGAAGGCTAATTTTTGGACCATTATTGATTTATGACATACCGCAAATAAAAGCATTAAACATCCAGTAACAGTGCTGGTTTATATATATATATATGAAATGTAAAACAATATCGGAACTGAAACTTGCAGCCCTAACAATTGTATTTACCCAGTTAAACATGAACTGTCTTTGGACATGCATGTTTTCCTGCGTCCATCAGGGGATGTTGCAGCACCCCCTACACCCTTGATTCCCACAAGTTTCTGTAAAAACTTCCTGCAGAAAAACTAAAACAACAATCTAACCAGTCAGTTTATTCAAAGAAATAAAACACAATAAAAGCATCATAAAGACTCTTTAAACAGTTTATTAGAAAGATGTAGACAGTAAAAAAAAAGAAAGAAAGAATTTCCACTGTAATAGAACATTACTTGCCTCCCTTTACATTTTTTTTGTTTCCTGACAGTGCAAATATGATTTGGTCATCACTTGTTGCAGTTTTGTTTTTGACACTCCCTCACCCGCAAGGGACAAAAGATAAAACAAACCAAGAAAGGATAGCTACAGACCACGCAATGTTGAGACCGCACCGAGCTTGCGGCCTCTTTGTCCGCTGATCAACATTCACCCTGTGAAACATGCGTGTTAGGTGGGCATGAAGTGAGAGCCGATATCAATTATGCAATCAATTAGTACAGCAAATGATCACTGAAAAGATGCAAATAGTTATCTAATGAATTCAGATTTACAAAATATAACAAGGGGGAAACATGTAAGCTGTAAAGTTTAAGCTGATAGACTCCAAATATCAAATTTACAGCACACGGGAGGCTTCAGAGGAACCCCATCAACAAACGAGTCTAATCTTTAAATCCTGACATCCACTACACTTGTCGACTAACTTAAAAACCACAACATTGGGAATAAGTGGGCCTGAATATTTTTTTAAAACCACGATTCATTTGGAAACAATTTGGAAATCTCTGCTCTCAACATGTGTTGTTCAGATGAGTACAAGTATACAGCCCCCCCAGCAAAATAAAAAGGTGTGCTTAAGTTGTAATATTCAACATTAAAAACGTGATACCTGAAAAGGTGCAGTACAGCAAATGGACGTGGAAATAGCTGCTCAGTACAATACCATGCAAATCAACTTTAAGTAGACTGACTGGTCGAAGAGTTTGGAGCGGAGGCTATGGATTTAAATATGGCTACTGACTCGTATGTACAGCCATCTGTCACTGCCTTCAGTTTCAAGATATACATTTGTTAAAGACTTCCTCTGGTCTCCCCCTGTTGTTTCGCTTTCTTGTAAAATCTTCATGTCTTCTACTCCAAGTCTGGCATTTCTGAAAGCAAAAAAATTAAATGAATCAGGACTTTATTCGGTCACAAATGAGAACTGAAAATGCAGTCAGTAAAACGTCTCAAACACTTACTCTCGTCATCACTATCTGCAGACTCATCCTTGAAGAAACGGGGAAGAATGGGAAATGAGGATGATTATGTCTACACAAGTTTGCATAACATCCGAAAATGGTTCAGCTCCGTTTTATGATAGATGTGCTGACAAATAATGGTTTGAAAGGAAAGGAGAGGGATAAAGTAGGATTCTTACATCATCTGCACCGTCTAGATCAGCCAGGTCATCCTCACCTCCCATGTTGTTCATCATCTGGAACAACATTAAAAAGACACCGTCACTGTCAAGTCAAAAACATTCAAGTCCAACTCCTGAATGTTTACGTCATACTTCACTGTGACAACATGCAAAATAAAACTCCAGCATGTCTAAACGGTTTACAATTTTACTAATAAAGATGGCAGGGATAAACTGATCTTCACAAGTGGACAAAATTGTTTGTACCCCTCTGTTAATG